>JASDQU010242430.1:40049-55164 GCA_032191745.1 Picea mariana | reverse complement strand
ATATATATATATATATATATATATATATATATATATATATATTGAATAACTTGCATAAACAAGCGTTTGGTTTGGTTTGCAGGTTAGGCGGGAGGGAATTTGGCCCTTAAGGCTCCAGTGTTTCAACTACGGCCTTGATACCAAATGTAATAGCTGGATTTAATTTTACATCAATTTATTTTGATAAACTAAGATAGTAATTTCATAACACAGTAATTTTATATCAGTAACTTCCATAACTCAAATTTTACTATGAATAATAATTTTTTTTTCTAACATAATACATCAATGCATAAATTTTAGAGAAATACCTTAAGTCTGATGCTAGTAATCCTTCCTGTTGTCCGCGGCTTGCTTCCTTCCCGCTTCTTTAGAACACTACCCAAAACCGTCCTCCCTGTCGACTAGTTATCTCCTAGCCCCAGGATATCAACGGATATCCTGGCCCTCCGAGCCCAAAACCCCTAGCAACTCCGGTCCACTGTTTCAATGCCACTCCCAAAATTCCTCCCTCTCTCCAATACTCAGAGCTCCCCAAAATCCGTGGCCAACTATCGTAGAATGATCTTCCCATCCAACTCCTTCCCTTCCTTATCCCTCCTTCACCGACACTCCTCCCCCATTAACTCCCTACCTAACCTATTTATTACCCTTATCCATTCCCATTAATTCTTTTATCTTCTCGGGATTCATATGTTATCCCTTGTTGCATACGCAACCATTTTATAATATATACCATTAATCTATTAAATCCATCACGTAAGTTATTAAATGTAGTTTGTAGCTAAATTATTAATTAATTAATTATAGTTATATCCTTTAATTAATTATTAACTAACTTAATTAATATCATTAAATCATCCTTGTTTAATTAATACTTTGTTAGCACAATTAATCCCCTAATTAGCTTTACCTATAATTTCTTAAACATTTATCCAATTAGGGTCATTACAGAGAGTGTAGGGAATGCACATCCAACAGGTGAAGTTGGAAATGGATGAGGAAGGCATGGGAGATCATGATGATCTACCAAATGGCCAAAAAATTTTGTAGCTGAGGAGACTGCATGAACAGGACCAGCCACTGGAGTAGCTGGATGAAGTAATAGAGGAAATCAGGGAGCTGATGTTGAAGTCCGCAGAAACTGCTAGCAGGGAGAGGCTGGGAAGGAGAGAAATAGCAGCAACAATGCAGAAGCAACAACAACAACAGAATGGAGCGGATGGTAAGCTCCAAAGACTGATTTGGGATATAGGGGGATTCCAACCACTTAGAGGGGAAGCTCATGAGCAGGAGCTCATGATTTTTGCAGCTGTGGATACCACTTGATGACAAGGGACATCTCCTACGCCCATCCACAGGATCGTTCAATACATCTGCTTTTGAGCCGAAGTGGCTCTTTAGATTCCCAAGTGGAATCCCTGTCGAACTATGACCCAATCCACAGCTCCTTCATTCATCTGCACGGCCTCTGCACTTGACCGTGACCTTTCCCCAACTCTGTATCAAGGTTCGGGGTTTCGATATTTCTGTCGTGACAAACCTCTATCCTCGTGAATCCCCGATTCCCAATTGTCGATGAGCTCTCCTTTTCCCTTAGCCCCTCCTGGCTAGGCTCGGGTCCATGTGACTGCTTCTCGTGACCACAGCTATAACTCCCATCGGGTTTTCGCACGGTGCTCTCCAACTCCCGATCTCCGATGACCCCTTTTCTCCACCCGCTAGCCCTCCTGGTTCAGCTCCCACCATATGAACACTACTCCACGACCGTGGCCTTACCTCCTTTCACAGCTGCTCCTATCGGGAATTTCCTCGTCGGGAAATCGACACTTACGAGGTCGTGATCCACTCACCTAACGGATCCCCAACTCCCGATCCCCGATGCCACTTGGCGTTGACTCCTGCGAGGGTTGACATTCCGACACGTGTCCTCCACTACGTCCTTAACCCCGTCGGGAAATTGCGTATTGCGATATCATGATTCTCGTTGTCATGTGCACAGGACTTTCAATTCCCCGATTCCCGACTCTGTGGGATCTTCTGCCACGTGTCCCTACTATTGGATGGCTCTGATCCTATCAGGAAATCACATATCGTGATTCCTACATGCAAGATTTTCTTGCCTCCGGAAACTTCGATGCTCTAGACACTGACTCTTCAGGATCTCTTGCCATGCGTCCTCCTGATGGATGGTTCAAAGCTCCTGTCGGGATATCGCGAATCGCGATTCCAACATGCGAGAGTTCTATGTCTTCGAATACCCCGGTTCTCTGATGAATTGAACCCCGACTCTTTGCTTGATGTTTGACGCATGTCCTGTTGAGATCAATGGCTAAGATTCCTCGTCGGAGTTTCGAGACTCAAAAGGTTTCAGTTCTCTCGATCTTTTAAACCCCAATGCCTCCAAAATTCTGATGCCTTGCCAGAATGCTGGCACGTGTCCTGCCGAGATCAATTGCTAGGATCCTTTCTCAGGGTTTCAAGAACCACAAGATCTCGATTCTCTGGCTTAACAAAACCCCGATGACTCTAATATCCCGATGACTCCCCCCGGGATTCCTCCTCTGCATACTAGGGATTAAACCTTGCACAAATTTCCCATGATATGACGGTTGTCGGGACTGCGATCTAAGATCTGATGACTCAGATCACTTCTCCTACGTGCTCCTCCTAGACATGAAAATCAACAACCCAAATCTAGTTTCTCTGCCTGATCCGATGGCTCCTGTTGCTCCTCCTGAGCTTGCGCGATTTCTTCCCAGACTTAAGGGAATTTATATTTCTCCAAGGCCTCTGCCTTGTTTTCTTTTCTCTGCGAACTCCTTGACTTGAGTCTCGCTGCGCGTATGAAAACACCAACTCCTCCTGAACTTATCCTTCACTCCAAAAACCTCTTGCTGAGTACTTCTGGGTATTCAGTAACCCAGTAAAAGGTTCCTCAGTGGACTCCTTCTTCGCTCCCGAACTCAAAGAGTTCTTTCTTTCTCCGGTTCCTACCCGCACATAGACTCGATGCCCTCCTGGCAGAGTTCCTTCTTAGAACATTCAGTGGTTCTGTTCTCCTATGCACATCTGCACTCGCTCAATGCCCTCCTAGCAGAGCTCTCAGAATCTTCTGTGATTCTGGTCTTCCCTCAAACTCTCAGCAGAGTTCCTCAAATTGTACTCCGTGCATATGCTCAATGCCCCATTGGCAGAGCTCTCAGAATCTTTTGTGATTCTGGTCTTCCCTCAAACTCTCAGCAAAGTTCCTTGAACTGCACACCATGCATATGCTCAATGCCCACCTGGCAGAGCTCTCACAGAACCCTCCATGATTCTATCTGCAACTGTGTTTCAGCTACACAGCCTTGCCTCCTGAGGTGTTCAGTAACCTCACAGGTCTTCTTCTTGAGTTGATGATTCCAGTTTCTATGCCTCAACATGTATTTGTCTGAACCTGCAGTGTTCAGAAGTGCATCCTCTGTGCACGGCTCTCAGAACCCTTAGCGTTCTGTCACACCCTCCTGGTATGAAGCCTCAAAGACCCTCAACCTGAAATCAACCGAACTCCTATAGAATGCATCAATACACATACATTCACAGCATAAAAGGTACACACACACACACTCATATAACACAGAGATCATGCAGGAAAAACTGCTGCTGTTTATATTAAAAATGGAAAAATGCATGTATCTTTACAAATGGTGTTCTTGAGCTCTCTCTGGCTCTCTCTAGTCTGCTCTACCATTACTACTCAAAATGAGATCTCAAAATATCTTTTACCTGAGGGGCTCATCGAGCACTTCCCTCCAGGTCTACCTACTCTAATAAATTACATTCAATGGCTGTCTATTCTGCTATCCAGAACTAGATCTCAACCGATCTACAACAAAGGTTGATCCTACCTAACGCCTGCATAAAAGCACAGCTTTCATGGCTCACCAGCCTAAGCACATTTAAATTACATTCATTTCAAATATTAAATGAGGCTACGCCTCCCTTTTGATCCTTGAATGCATGCACGCTGACATGGCTGGCTGGCTGGCTGGCTGCGTGGAGAGATGCTCCTGCATCAAAATCACACGATAGGCTCAGTTGGAGCTCCAACAGGAAAAGGAAGAATAGTTGGTCATGGAAATATATGCAGCAAAATAATTCCTTGAACATATAGGATTGGAGGGGGGAGATATATTAACACCACTATTCACCAGTTAGGTCGTCGAAGCAATGACAACAAAGAGAAGCTAGGCTCAGGAGCAGTTCCAATGCTTCTTAGATATCTACTACCCTTTGCAACTTCTCTTGAGCCTAGATGCTCTTTTCTGTCATTTATTTGACCAGCTACATGGTGACTAGTAGTCTTATGATCTCGCCCCCCTCCAATCCTATCTATTCAAGGCATGATTTTGTTGCGTTGATTTCCATGACCAATTGCTCTACCTTTTCTTGTAGGGGCTCCAACTAGGCCTTCTGTGCTATTTTTTGTGCCTGCACCTCTTTTTCTTCTTCTTGAAGGTTCTTCATTTATGTGACCATCTTAATATTCTATGGAAGTGTCAGTTTCCTCTGTCGCTTCCTAAAATATACCATTACTACATGCAATTTGTCTTATTTTCATTATATCTCTTCTAGGCTCCCATCCTCTAGTAGCTGGTTCCATAGCTGGCCCCTATTCTCCAACAATTCTTCCATTCTATGTATGTTCTGCATGATGTTTTCTGCAGCTTGTGTTGTGTCTTTCTATCTTTGCACTCAGACTGCTAGAGGCTCACGCAGTATCTATGACTCCCCCAGTAGTCCAAGCGCAAAGACATAAAGATGCGACATCAGCTATAGAAAACATCTCTTAGAACATACAGAGGGTGGAGAAATTGTTGGAGAAGAGTGAGCAACTATGGACACAACTACTAAAGGATGGGAGCCTACAAGAGCTGCAAGGAAAGGAAGATAAATTTCACGTAGCAATGTAAAATTTCAAGCATCGACATAGAACAATATCACTATAATAGAATATTAAGACGACCGCACAAATAAAGAACATTTAGGCAGAAGAAAAAGAGGTGAAGCCATAGAAAATTGCACAGCATGCTCAGTTTGAGCCCCTACAGGAAAAGGAAGAACAATTGGTCGTGGAAATTGACGCAAAAAAATCATTCCTCGAACAGATAGACTTGGAGTGGGGTGAGATCTTAAGAACACCATTCACTACGTAGGTGGTCGAAGCCATGATAAAATAGATAAGTGAGGCTCATGAGCAGTGCCAAAGTGTAGAGATATCTACAAATCGCTAGCACAAGAAGTAACATACATTGGAGTTAGGAAGTGACTCAGGACACATATGGATATTAGTGTTGGGGGCATGTTCGGTGCAGGCCAGTTTTGAGGCAAAATCAATATGTGTAAGGAAGATGTGTATGCATGAAAAATAACATGTGTAAAATAGATGCGCATATAGAAGATGAAGGCATGTGAGGCACACATGCAAGAAGACCTAGCCATGATAAGGTTAGGGTTTTGGTAAGAAAATGTAATGGATGATAAGATTAATATATGTATAAAAAGGTACCTATGAGGTCTAGGCAAGGGGTGTTTGAGAAATTTATATTTTCAACACACTAGTTCAGTGCCAGTAACACTAGTTCAGTGGGAGTTAACTGACTAGTTATATTCTAGAATTTCTGATCTTAGACCATCACTATTATGCATGCATTCCTAATTATAGGATTTCATTTCCTATATGAATTAAGATCACTCACTCATTGATTAGACGATAATATACATTGATTCTCATTCTTCATTGTGTATCTCTCTTCCTTTTCTTAATAAGATTTGTTTCTGTATGATTTAGCTAGGTATCCCGTGCAGGTTTCCATGAAATAATGACATGGTATCAGAGTCAAGATGGTTGGAGAAACCCAAACAAGCTAGAGAAGAGAGAAATATTCCTTGAGTAAACCTATTTTCCGCAATCGTCATGGCCTATCACTATCGAAAGGTGTGACGATTGGAATCGTCATGACCTGTCCCTATCGAAGGGTGCGATGGTTCAATTTTTGAAAATATTCGCACTGTTTCCTTCACTAGGGTGAGATGATTTAGTATCTTCACACTTCATCTTTCTCTAGGGTGCGACGATTCAGCAGCCTCCAAAAAATTAGGTTTCTGCCGTAAAATAGCCATATCTCAAAATCCGCGATCTGGGTCGGGCTGAAATTTTTATGAGAGACATATAACATAGGGGTGCTTATGCTAACCAAAAATATCCAAAACCCATATCATATTTTAGGATATATAGTTGTTTTATCATACCGATAACAATCATAGCACCATTAGTCATATCCTAGAATCCACGATCTGGGTTTTCAGGATCTTTTCAAAATCAATAGTAGGGATGGAGACAATGAAGCTTGTTCAATCAAGTTTGGTGATAATCCTCACACCGTAAAACTATTTTGAATGTAATACAAAGGCTGCATTCCAACTCAAAATAAAAGGACTATATAATTTGACAATGGCGATAGAAACAAAACCTACATCAATGCTTGAGAAGACCAGATGGGCGAACTGTAAGGATGAGACCACATGATTACTTCTTGAGTTAATCTCCAATTATATATGGTTTCATGTTGCAACATGCAATACTCCAAAGGAGATTTAGACCACCTTGGAAGGACTCTTTGGAAAGCAGTATGAGATGTGAGGTCATATGCTTGAGGTAGAGCTGAATACCTTAGACCCTAAAAGTTTTGATAATATACATGATTTCATTACTAAATTTAAATATTTGATTTTGAGCTTGGGTGAATGTGGTATTGACAAGTCTACACAATAAAAACAACTTATTTTAACAATCTTGGCCAAGCTAGGACTAAAATATGATGTATGTGTCTCTAATTTCCATTTTACCAGATGTCTTTTGAGCGAAAATTGGAAAATTCCTACAATGGCTCAATTCATTAAGTCTCTCACAGAAAAGAAGAAAAAAATCATACAGATGGGCCTCATGAAATATCCCAAAGAACATACACTCACCATGCATGATAAAAAAGGGTCATCCAATACGAAATCAAAGCAGACACAAAAGGAGCTATTACATCTAGAGTCAAAGATGGAGGGATATTCCAAACCCTTCAAGGATTCTTCAGGTTCCAAATATTCTTCAAATTATAAAGGGAAGAAGAAGAAGTAAAAGCAGTGCACATATTGCAATAAATTGAATCATGAAGAATCCATATGTATGAAGAAGTAGATCGATCTTTTGACATAGTAACTTCAAAAGAATAACCTTGGAGACATCATTCTTGAAGGAGCCAAGAAGAAGAAGGAAGAAGATCATGCACCTAATAAAGGTAATCATCATGCTCTGGTTGCAATTAATTCCTCATTTGATTCATGGATTATAGATTATGGTGCATCACATCATATGGCAGCTAAAGAGGATGTTTTTACTTCTTTGAGTTCATTCTCTGGACCTCCTATTCTCATGGGGGATGATACTCCAATAGTATTTGTAGGAGAGGGAAGAGTGGAACTTCCTAATAGAAGTTTTGAGAATTTTTTACATGTTCCAAAGCTTTCTATAAATCTTCTCTTGGTTTATCATATCACTCAAACAGGTAAAAGGGTTGAATTTACATCAGATTCAGTTACTGTACTTGACATGCATGATAGTTCCATTATTGCAGTTGGTGAGGTAGATCACAAATCACAGTTGTATAAGTTCACTAAGTTTACTGACTATGAATTATCTTTTCTACTTACACATGCTAATTATAGTAGTAGAGTATGGCATGAGAGGTTCGGTCATTTGAACTTTAGGTACATGTAGTGACTTTCGAAGTAAGGAATGGTCAAAGGATTTCCAGACATTCACTTTTATGAAGGGGTTTGTGAAGGATTCCTTCTTGGAATCCATCCTGAAGAGAAGTTTGAGAAGGGGAAGGAAAGGAGAGCCTCTTATTCCTTGGAGCTTGTTCACAGTGATCTCATGGGTCCATTTCCACATCCTTCCATCAACAAAGAAAGGTATGTTTTTACATGTATTGATGATTGCTCATGTTATACTTGGGTTTATTTTCTCAGAAAAAAGTCTGAAGTTTTTGAGCATCCCAAAGCATTCAAAGCACTAGTAGAGACACAAACTAGGAAAAAAATCAAGATCCTTCGTACATACATTGTGAGGGAGTATATCAATAAATATTGAATCTTTGTCGTGAAGCTGGTATCTAGTTGTATCACACAGTTCCATACACTTCACAACATAATGAAGTTATTGAAAGTAAGAACATGTCTCTCAAAGAGATGACTAATTGCATGTTGCATGCAAGATCACTTCCCTCCAATCTTTGGGATGAGGCAGTTAACTATGCTACCTACATACAGAACAGATCACCTCACAGATTTGTTGAGGATAGGACACCTTTTGAGTATTGGAAATGTGACAAAACAGATGTCAAACACTTCCACATCATTGGATCTAGAGCATGGGCCCATATTCCTTCTGAAAAGATGAAATCCTTAGATCCATAGAGTACACCTTGCATCTTTGTGGGATATACAGATGATGTGAAGGGGTATAGATTGATTGATCCCTCTACAAACTGACTCATCATTGAGCACATTGTTTAGTTTGAGGAGATTCATTTTCATGCACCTCTAGTGCAACATGAAGAGACTCTTGTGTTTCCATCAATTCCAGACATCAAAGATGATGATTGCACACACTCAAATGCTACATATTTAGACACAAATTCAAAGGATTATGTACATGTAGCTGAGAAGGTAGTACAATCAAATGAGGAGAGAACGTTGGATATTCAACAAATGCCCAAGTGGGAAGGATCCACACTTTAGGCAACAGGGAACCTTGCATGGGATCCATTGGATTCGAGGAGGACTTGATCTTAGCATGTGGATACTTCTCATGTACTTTCAACTTCTGATCCAGCGATGCCCATGCATTTCTATATGGTTCAATATTCTTATCCACATATCTACAATGAGGCTTTTGGAAATCCATTATGGGAAGCAACCATGTAGGAGGAGAATGACTCTATCCCATAGAATCAGACTTGGGATCTGGTTCCACTTCCATCAGGGAGGAAACTTGTTATATGCAAATGGGTCTACAGAACCAAGAGAGCAGCAAATGGTTAGGTGAAAAGGTACAAGACCATATTAGTTGCAAAAGGATTTCAGCAAATTCATGGGATAGATTATGATGAGACCTTTTCTCCTGTAGCAAAGATGGACTCCATTCGCTTGGATCTAGACATTAAAGAAGCCAAAGGATGGGAAGTTAACTAGATGGTAGCGAAGAATGATTTTCTTCATGGGGACCTTTCAAAGGAGATCTACATGGAGCATCTACATGGGTTCATTCAAAACTCATCTTTAGTATGTACACTGAAGAAGTCTCTCTATGGCCTCAAGAAGCCACCTAGAGCATGGTATGCAAAGATGGATTCTTACTTTCCTTCACATGATTTTTTTATATGTAAATCTTATTCCAATGTTTACATGTTGAGGAATACTGACTCTGTGATGATATTAGGACTCTATGTTGATGATATTTATATAACTGGTAGCTCTGTTTCAACCATTTATTTGGTCAAAGATATTTTTCATGACAAGTTCTCTATGACGAACATGGGTCCACTACACTTCTTTCTTGGTCTTGAGATCAGTCAGGATTTTTTCGGAATCAAAATTTCTCAAGCTAAGTATGTCAGGGATATTTTAGATAGATTCCACATGAAATACTGTAAGTCTGCACCTACACCCTTCTTATCTAGAATTAGACCTGAGGATAGCCAGGATACACCATTAGTGGACAACACTTTGTATCGACAGTTGGTGGGGCATATTCTGTATCTCACCCACTCTCATCCAGATATCTCATATGCGATAAGAGAAGTTTCTAGATACATGCATGAACCCCATGATATGCACTAAAAGGATTCCAAGTGCATCCTCAAATATGTTCAGGTAACCATGAGTTATAGAATTCACTATGCAGCTGGTTGTGCATTAGATAGCATAGGCTTCACAGATTTAGATTGGTCTGGTGATAGCACACACCGTAAGTCCACGTCTGGGTACACTCTTAGTTTTGGGTCAACCCCAATTTGTTGGTCAAGTAAGAAGTGATTAACCATTGCTTTATCTTCCGCAGAGTCCGAGTACAAAGGAGTAGTCAACTGTGTCATTCAAACACTTTGGCTTAAACACTTCCTTACTGATATTTGTATCCAATTTCATTGTCCATCTATCATATGGTGTGACAATCAGAGTACACTGAGATTTTCCAGAGATCCAATACAACGACAACGAACCAAACACATTGAGGTCCACATGCATTTCATTAGCTATTTAGTACATGATAGGATCATCGATTTGCAGTTCTGTCCTTCCTCTTAACAGACTGCTAACATATTCACCAAGACATTCATTGAGAAGAAGTTTCATACTTCGCCGGATCATCTTGCAGTGAAGAACACAGTTTCCTAGAAACCGCCCTTTCTTCTTTTGATACATTGTCTTTTGAGGGGGGATTTTGTTCCCACATGGTTTACCCTCTTTCCTCACTTTTATTTAGTGTTCATTAGTTGAATTGTACATGGTTTGTGTATGCCTTAGATAGGTCTCCTATGCAGGTTTCCATGAAACACTGACAAAGGGATGGTTATGTTTGAGTGGGTTTTTGAGGAATTGCTGCAACATTGTTAGTAGTTGTTGTTTCTTAATGCGACTGTAAGTCCAATCTAATTTTGTAAGTTGTTGAGTCAGGGATAGGGACTAAAGTAGATATTGAGGGTTAGATTGCAGGATGAGGAGCCTGGTGCCATCTAGTGCACCTCATTGTATATCTCAACCTGTTCTGATGGAGTGTTGTAATGCACGATGCACTGTAGTGTTGGAACCAAAATAATAAAAGAGAAAAATAGTGAAATATTTTTGGACATAGCTCAGGAGGGGTGAACCATGGTAGACCCTTTGTTATATGTCTGAATTTTATGTATCTTCTCTGATGTTGATGATTATATGTTAGATAAATCAATGAAGGAATTAGTTAGATTTGATGTTTTACATGCATGAGTAAGAATGACAATGTAATAAATCTAGATGTATGAACTAGTAAATGATTGAAGGTCACAAAGGTTAATCACATATCCCCATTCATTTCCTAGGCTAGAATCACCTAAGCATTGCAGCCACCCATTAGAACTATCTTGGGTGAGACTGTGCAGTGCATCTTGTGCATTGAGTTGCCTTCTGGTTTACCAGGAGGGTCGATAGTTCATAGGGATTTTGTTGGAAGCTTGTTCAAATATGAACTTGGTTCAACTTATGACGTTGAATTAAGATCAGAGTAGATAAAGTAATAACCAACACATTTCATCAATCCTTAAAGATAGTTTAAAATTTGTTACAACCAAACCATAAGATAATTGAAATTTTGAATTCCAAAATGAAAATTTCAATATTCTACAACATACAAATCTGGGTAGCAATAAATCATGTCGATAACACAAAATAAGTCTCGAATCCATCCATTGGTTGGAAATTAAAGGATATATATAGATTCTAAAATTACAAAATTAAATCCACAACATCTATACAACTAATATACAGAGATGTGACTTTAAATATCACAACATCCATAATCGTTCGTATTTCCATTAACCTTGGCAATGAACAAATCCATTTACAGTAATAAAACTCATACTTTTGGTACCACATACTAGGTGATTTCTTTAGACCATATAGTGACTTCTTTAGCTTACATACCATCTCTTTCTTTCCCTTCACTACAAAGCCTTCTGGCTGCTTCATGTAGATTTCTTCTTCCAGATCCCCATGTAGGAATGTTGTCTCCACATCCATCTGTTCCACTTCAAGATCAAAAGCAACAACAATAGATAAAAGAAATCCAATAAAATTTAACTTAGAAACATGAGAAAAAATCTCACCAAAGTCAATTCCCTCTACCTGGGAATAACCGTTTTCTACTAATCGAGCTTTGTATTTCTCCACTTTACCTTGTGCATTCAACTTCTTCTTCAACAACCATTTTCTAGCAAGATATTTTCTTCCATCTGGAAACTCAACTATATCCTATTCCTCATTCTTATCCAAGGCATCCATTTCTTCAACCATGGCCTTCTTCCAAATTTTAGTATCCTTTGAATTGACTACTTCCCTAACAGTTCTGGGATCATCATTAGTAATAGACAAAGCAAGATTGGAACAAAAATCAGGTGGACTATTACTTTCTGGTTTCCTTTTATATCTCACTGATCTCCTCAATACTGGGGTATGGGGTTATTCTTCTTCTTCTACTTCCTCTTCTTCAAATGATTCATATTTTGCATCATCCAACTCAAGCTCTGTTTTCTCAGGTTCGTCTTGAGTTAGTAGGAATTCCTATTTGGACACATCTTTTACCTCTCTGAAAAAAACATATCAACTATAAACAATCTTCTTGGTTTCTGGGTTACAAAGCTTATAACCTTTCACACCATCTTTATAACCAATAAAGTTCCACTTTTCAAGATATTTAGCTAGCTTACTCCTATTTTCCTTTGGAACATGTACATAAGCATCACAACCAAACACTCTAAGATGTTGAAGAGAGGGTTTCTTTCCAAACCATACCTCATGTGGAGTGTTATCATCCAAGGATGAGAAGGTGATCAATTGACTAGATAACATGCTATACCCACTACTTCTACCCAGAATTCCTGTCCTAACTCGGCACTACTAAGCATAATCATTTCCTTTTCTATCAGTGTCTTGTTCATCCTTTCTGCAACTCCATTCTGCTGAGGAGTGTATGGAGTAGTCTTATTCCTTGCTATACCACACTTCTTATAGAATTCTTCTAATTCATTTCTGCAGAATCCTCCACGATTTTTTATTCTCAATACCTTTACATTCTTCTCTGTCTGATTTTCTACCAGAGCCTTAAAATATTTAAATTTATCAAATACCTCAGATTTCTTTCTAAGAAAACAAATCCACGTGTTCCTTGAGAAATCATCTATGAATGAAACATAATACATAGATTTACCTAGCGATGGAACAGGAAGTTGGAACAGGTCCAAACACATCACTTTGTATCAACAATAAGATCCCCTTTGATCTTGTAGCTTCAGATAGGAATCTTACTTGATTTTGTTTACCATATATGAAATGTTCACGGAAATCAAAATCCAGAGTGAAATTAGNTCTTTCATTTTATAAGAAGATTACTTATTAATCAATAAATCATGCCTTTAACATTTAACTTACAGTAATACATTTAACCAATAAATATACAATCACATAAATGAAACAGTGACACAATGATTTTTCATGAGGAAACCCAAAAGGGAAAAACATCTTCTTCTTATGAATGAAAGGAAAGCTCCAACTCCTCTTTACATTATTATTTTATCTGAGCTACAACCTAGATGAGGTTGCTACCTCTATTTCTTTAGTACCTACTGAATGGAAGATACAACTCCCAGATGTACAAGCACCAACTTGTACAGGAGACTTTTAAAGTCTCCCCTTGCTCCTCCCTACCACCCTGGAATCCTTCTCTATCACTAAGAACCTGCAAACCAACTCTTTATCTTCTCCGGCAAAAGATTCATCATTCAATTCCTCTCTGTTTATATAATCATATCAAAATCCATTCTTCTCCGCTTGATCTCTGCTATATCTTCATCATTTCTTCTCACTGTCCCTATATGATTTTATTTTGGTTTTATATTCATTTACAGAAATGAATTTTACCTTAGAGCTAAGGCTATGCCATTAATTCTAAATGCACCAACATTCATCTCACCCAATTTCACTTACTTCTACTCTGCACATTCAGAGCGTACACTCAAACCCTCAGACTTCAAAGATTTAGTTACAATAACTGAATAACTACCGTACAATGAGTATTATTGGTCAAGGAATCAAGACGAACAATATCCACATGATCAGTTTAAACATTTAACCAGCACCGTTCGATGAACATACATTTGTTTTAATTGTTCAGCATGGAATAACCCTTGAGCTCTTTGGAAAACCACTTGTGCTAACCCATATGTCCATTGGTCGTGACCACAGGTTACTCAAAATGCAATTCACATTTTTCATTTCGACAATTCGGCAATCCTATGTCAAAGAGTCTTGACAATTCAAGTTACGAAACCCCGAAATAGGGCTTAGCTTCATGCTAGCTCCTCCCTCTCACATGACCATCGGTGGTAACCACTGGCATTTCTTGTGATGAAGTGTTTCAATTCTCCAAGTCATGAACCCTGAAAGTTTCAGTGTTTCACATTTCGACATTTCTGCATTTTTCATTTCGGCGTTTCGACATTTCTGTGATGAAGTGTTTTGACACTCCAAGTCACGAACCCCAAAATGATTTGACGGATTCACATTTGATTTGGTGGACATAGATCAGACGGTTCTCATTAGCTTCTTGAGGACAGATCAACGGTCATATACAACTCTTATATTACTCCTCCAATGCTTAATCCAATAGATACGACTTAATCATTCATCGAGATGGATGGCTATCGTGGTTTTGGTATTTTGGCATTCGGGACTTCGTGATGTTGAAGTTTTTTCTTACCATGCAAAAATCCTGAAATAGAAACTCTTGGAATCATGTGACGTGTGTCCCTTTCAGTATTTCAGAATTCGGGACTTCGTGATGTTGGATTTTTTACTTACCATGCAAAAATCCCGAAATAGAAACTCTTGAAATACCGAAATAAAAACTCTTGGACTGACGATCTCCGAAATTAATGATATCGAAAATTCAATTTGTGCCTGTGAAAACTGATCCATGGTGCCTGTGCAAACTAACCAACAAACTCCCCCTTTGGCATTGATGGAAAATTTTAAATCTCTTCTCCCCCTTTTGACATCTATGGCAAAGGAAACAACCATACTCCCCCTGAGCAAAGAAAACCATTTGCAAAGATGTATCATTTCAATAGCAACTCCCCCTATCAATAATAGTCAATAAACCTGTGCAATTTGATTTTATAATGAAGCCCTTGCAATCTTTGAGAATGAAATGAAATTACAGAGGGTAAACCCCCAACTGATCCCTGAGACTTTTAAATTGCATTTTAAG
>JASDQU010242430.1:12259-37185 GCA_032191745.1 Picea mariana | reverse complement strand
TCATTTCCAAAGGTGATTGTACCTTCTTTTCCTTCATCTAGTTCAACAAATAGTTGTTTTCTACCTGTGATATGCTTTGAACATCCACTATCCACAACCCATTTTACTTTATGTTGTGCTTGCAGAGCTATAGAGCATTTTTCAATTTTCATGTTTTCACTTTTCTTTTTCCAAAATTTGGTTTTCAGATCTGTGTAAGTGTGTTGCTTAAATTTCTGAAAACTCATAGGACAATTTCTTGACACATGCCCAAAGTTGTTACACTTGTAACATTCAGTCTCATATCTTAAGGTGTTAAATCTATTGTAAGAGTAGTTCATACTGTTTTGACTAGTTTTACCATGTCTTCTTCCATATTCAAAATTAGACCTTTCATGACTCTTATGTGCATTTATCTTTCTTGAAAATATATTACAAAATGCACTCTAATTTCCATACTTATAACAAAAGAAATAGTGTCCTTCAAACCTGTTTTGATGTCTACCATAACTTTTTATATGCACCGTTGAACCCTGATTTTCTTCTTGCCTTTCTAATTCCATCTTCTTGTTAGTAATTTTCTCATGATTATCCTCTGTACCTGCTTTCTCAACACTTGAAATAGAACATCCATTAGTTACTGCAGATTTATAACCAATTCTAGTCGTATCATATGTTTATCTTTGACTACTAATAATTTGATCTAACACTTGATAACTCTGATTCATATTTTTTTCTTGTACTTTCTTTCTTAAAGAGACTACTTCAATTTTTAAACCTTCATTTTCCTTATCCTTTTTTTGCAAGCATTTTAGTTAGAGCTTCTTCAGTCACTCTAGCCTCTTCTATTTTAAGTTTTAAGTCAACTACCATGATTTCAGTGCTATCAATCAAACCATTTGATTTCTGTAATTCAAATTCTAGATTCTCAATTTCTCTTTTAAAATGTTTGCATTCCATTCTCACTTTTCTTAATTCACTTAAAGCACTTACCATTTCAACTTCTAGATCAACTTCACCTTCTTCTTATTCACCAGACTGACCATCTTATTTTTCCATATCCATAAAAAGTTGTACATCTGAACTGTCATCACTCTCACCAGATTCTGAAATATCACTGTCATCTTTTATACACAGGCTTTTCTTTTTGTAAGTTTTTCTTTGAAAAAACCTCTTATGTCTATTCTTGAATTCCTTAGGTTTTCTATCACTGTCTTCTTCATTATTAGTATGCTTATTATAAGGACACTTAGATGCAAAATGTCCTATTCTACCACAACCAAAGCGTTTCAGAGGAATCTTACCTTTATACTTGCTAGTACCTCTTTTCAGATTTTTAACAAAATTTTTTTCTTCCAAATCACCTTTTGACTCCTCACGACTGTTGATTTATGCTTCAACCTTTTTCTTATCTTTCTTTGCTACCTTGAAAGATGCTTCTTTCTTGAAAGAATTCTCACCAGAGGTTCTCATCTCATATATTGTTAGTATTCCATGTAATTCATCAATTTCTAAAGTATCAAGATATGCTCTTTCTTCTAATGCAAATATTTTTGAATGAAATCTTGCAGGAAGTAATCTAAGTACTTTTTGCACAATAATATTATTATTAATTTTTTCTCCTAGACCTCTAATGATATTAAAACCTTCATCAATACGAAGAAAGTAGGTAGCTATATCTTCAAATTCTTCCATTTATAGGCTTTTAAATCGACTTCTATATGATTGTAGCTTAGCACTCTTTCCCTTAGTATCTCCTTCATATTCATTTTTCAATTTGCCCCATATTTCCTTTGCTGATGAACAATGCATAACTTTAACAAATTTTGACACTGCTAGACCTCCTAGTATTGCATACATAGCTTTGGAATTAATCTCATAGAGTCTCTTACCTGTAGCATCTATTGGAATGGTTGCTAGGACTTTATATTCATGTAATACAGCCTGTCAAATTTCTACTCCTTGATTTTGTAAAAATAACTTCATCCTAATACTCCAAAAAGAATAATTATGACCATCTAACAAAGGCAATCCATGTTTTGTAAATTCGAACTTCTTATCCATTATGAATGATCAAAAACTTCTAGTGGTTAAACTGATATCTTGAAGTAACCTTCTCTGATACCAATTATTGAACAGGATAAGTCAACTGAGAGGTGGGGGTGAATCAGTTGTATAAAATTTCTTTCATTTTATAAGAATATTACTTATTAATCAATAAATCATGCCTTTAACATTTAACTTGTAGTAACACATTTAACCAATAAATATACAATCACATAAATGAAATAGTGACATAGTGATTTTTCACGAGGAAAACCAAAAGGGAAAAACCTCTTCTTCTTATGAATGAAAGGCAAGCTCCAAATCCTCTTTGCATTCTTATTTTATCTAAGCTACAACTCAGATGAGGCTGCTACCTCTGTTTCTTTAGCACCTACTGAATGGAAGCTACAACTCCCATATGTACAAGCACCAACCTGTACATGATACTTTTACAGTCTCCCCTTGCTCCTCCCTACCACCCTGGAATCCTTCTCTGTCACTAAGAACATGCAAACAAACTCTTTCTCTTCTCTGGCAAAATATTCATCATTCAATTCCTCTTTGTTTATATAATCATATCAAAATCCATTCTTCTCCCCTTGATCTCTGCTATATTTTCATCATTTCTTCTCACTCTCACTGGATGATTTTATTTCGGTTTTATATTCATTTACAGAAATGAATTTTTCCTTAGAGCTACGACTGTACCATTAATTCCAAATGCACCAACATTCATCTCACCCAATTTCACTTATTTCTATCATGTACATTCAGAGCATACACTCGAAACCTCAGGCTTCGAAGATTCAGTTACAATAACTGAATAACTACCTTACAGTGATTATTATTGGTCAAGGCATCAAGACGAACAATATCCACATGATCAGTTTAAACATTTAACCAACACCATTCAATGAACACACATCTATTTTAATTTTTCAGCATGGAATAACCCTTGAGCGCTTTGGAAAACAACTTGTGCTAACCCATATTTCCATTGGTCGTGACCACAGGTTAATCGAAATGCATTTTTCATTTGGCATTTCGGCAATTCGACAATAGTGTGTCAAAGAGTCTTGACACTTCAAGTTACGAAACCTCAAAATAGAGCTTATCTTTGTGCTAGCGCCTCCCTCTTACATGACCATCAGTGGTAACCACTTTCGACACCAAAAAGGTATTTTGGCATTTTTCATTTCGGCATTTCGACATTTCTTGTGATGAAGTGTTTCAATTCTCCAAGTCACGAACCTCGAAATTTTTGGTGTTTCGCATTTCAGTGTTTTAGCATTTTGCATTTCGGCGTTTCGGCATTTCTATGATGAAGTGTTTCGACACTCGAAGTCACAAACCCCTAAATGATCTGACGAATTCACATTTGATCTGGTGGACATAGATCAGATGCTTCTCATTAAATTCTCGAGGACATATCAATGGTCATATACAACTCTTATATTACTCCTCCAATGCTTAATCTAACGGATATGACTTAATCATTCATCGAGATGGATGGTTGTTGTGGTTTCGGTATTTCGGCATTCAAGACTTTTTGATGTTGAATTTTTCGCTTACCATACAAAAATCCCGAAATAAAAACTCTCGGAATCATGTGATGTGTGTCTCTTTCAGTATTTCGGTATTTGGGACTTCGTGATGTTGGAGTTTTTTCTTATGATGCAAAATTCTCGAAATAGAAACTCTTGGAGTGACGATCTCCGAAATTGACGATCTGCGAAATTCAAGATGTGCCTGTGTAAACTGATCCATGATGCCTGTGAAAACTGACCAACAAACTCCCCCTTTTTCATTTTAAAATTTGACATTAAAGACAAAAACAAGTCCTATGCAAACTGTGCAAGCTACAATTCCTGCCAACAAAAATTTATAGGTAGTACGACTACCGTTAGACCAAAACCCGTGGGTGATTGGTAAACTCATCACCACAAGAGTTAATGGATCCATGGGAGGTTGTTAGACCATGTCACAAGTCCCAAAGGAGGTGTTGAACACCAATTCAACAATCTCCCCCTCAGCACCAACTGAGATACTCGACACCAATCGAGCGAACTCGAACCCGTAACCTTTCACTCTGATACCAATTTAGAAGCAGTACAACTACCGTCAGACCAAAACCTGTGGGTGATTGATAAACTCATCACCGCCAGAGTTAATGGATCCATAGGAGGCTGTTAGACCATGTCGCAAGTCCCAAAGGAGGTGCTAAACACCAATTCAAAAACAACATGGTCTTCTTTTCAGGGACAATATTGGTCTTTTCTCCTTCATCTCTCTGCTCAGGGAAAACAAAACTATTACACCCATTAGTATAAGTGCTTCCCAAAAAATTGTACAGAGTTCCACACCAAACTCTCCTCATCAACACCATTTACCCTCGTACCATCTTGCAAGTGCCCATTCCCAATACAATATCCACTGCTGCATCATCCAACTTGCTTACAGATATTAGGCTCCTGGTTATTTTTGGAATGTGCAGAACCCTAGGGAGAGTTCTAATCCTTCCATCTTTTAGTAGTAACTTAACCCTTCCATGTCCCATGATTCTGGCCTTCGAGTCATCTCCTAAGCATACATCACCACCATCGTATTTTTCATATTCAGAGAATCACTCCCTGTGAGGATTCATATGGTATGACGCACCTGAGTCGATCAACCATACATCAGGGGTCTGCATGTGTACTTGTAGATGCTAGGTAAAAATCACCTGCTTCTTCAGTGTAGGATTTCGCCTATGTGGAAGAGGTACTATTATATCCCTTTTGTTTATCAACCTTCTTATTCTTGCAATCTTTCTTATAATGCCCTGTTTTACCACACTTCCAGCATTTCCTCAAATATTTCCCTGGAGACTTAGATCTACCTATAGATTTGTATCTCCCCCCCCCTGAAGACTTACTAGGATTCATGTCTTGGGTATCACCTCTTACAAATACATCATCTTTTCTATGAACATTCAAGATTTTCTGCCTCATCTCTTTAGATAACAAGGATGAAGCTACATCCTCATACTTCAATGTAGATTGAGTGGTACTACCAATTTCTTCAATCAGATTATCCCAAGAGTCTAGAAAAGAACATAACAAAGTAATACACTTATATTCTTTTGCAATCCCAATATTAATAGATACAAGTTGACTTACTAGAGTATTAAAGGAATTTAGATGTTCTGTCATCAAATCTCTATCTTCCATCTTAATATGTTACAGTTTCTTTCAAAGAAACAACTTGTTTACTAGGGACTTTGATTGATACAAACTCCCTAACTTATCCCATAGTTCCTTGGCTGTAGATTCTCCTGATACATTCAACAACATTGAATCTTCCAGGTAGATTCAAATAATACTCCTTTCTCTTATGTCCAACTTCTCCCAGTATTCCTTTGACATACCAGTAGGTGGTGTACTAGTAGTTTCTATACTAGTAGGTTGTGTACCAGTTGTCTATGTTCTAGTAGGTTGTGTACCAGGATCCACAACAATCCATTGTTCTTTTTCTACAAGAAGGTCCTCCATATTCAGCTTCCATAACTCAAAGTTTTTACCGTTGAACTTCTCTATTTTGATTCTATAAGAGCTCACCGTTCCTCTTTCTACACTTGAATAACCATTGCAAAAGCTCCCACTAAACCCAATTTTATCACGGACCCAAGATAAACTTGATCTATCAAGACCAAGCCAAACCCTCAACAACAAAGGCATCCCTCTGAAGCCAAAAACGAGCTCTGATACCACATGTAAGTTTTAAACCTATGAAGTAAAGAAATGCATATAGATTCTTAAGAAAACCAAAATTTAATCAATGGTTCATACACATAGTACACATAGATTTATACCGGAAACTGTCAACCGGGGAAAACCTTTCTTATATTCATTATATCAAATTTCACCATTCACCATACAATATATACAATGTTTTTAGGTATTCCATAGATACCAAATCCCTAATCTATTAATTCGAGATTAATTTAGAAAACCCCTAGAAATAGCAAAAACTGTCCAAAAACAAATTTTGGGCCATTGCCTCGAACCCCGTCAGCCCTGGGCTACCGCCCAGTACCGAACATTGCATGTAACTAAGGAGCGAATACATGTCCCCTCATGGGACCCTCCTAGGAATTTATTGGCACACACAACACAAGGATCGTCAGACACAGTTGTTGAATCTGATGCACCCACACACACACATGCAAACAATATAACACATACCCAATACAGAGGGCCCTCAACACTGGCTGAGTTCCTTACTATGGTTGTGGTTTAGGGTAATCCATGTTTCTCAAGCCCACGTCTACCTTTTTCTAGTAGTCATCCCTTCTCTTAAGCTTTTTCCTCCTCTCCCATAAATATTGGTTGTTGTTCAAGGGTAAAATGCACCACATAATTTTTAAGAAGGAAGATCTAGACCTCTTCGTCCACCAAAAAATTGTCAAGAAGGGTTTGACCTCATCATCTACCACAAAATTTTTAGGTAGAGGTTTACACCTCTTCTCTTCACACCTACAACAAATTTTTGACAGAACTTACCTTCAATTTTAGTGTGCAATGGTTTTCTTCATTCCTTCTCTGATACCATGTTGGATATTTAATGAGCTATGGCTCATGTATCCTCTTCAATTTTTTTGTTTAACTATTACTTGAACCATAACTACTGCATAAAACCAAGATCACAAGAATCATAACCATGCACAAGAACAAAATAAATATCCTTGGAAACCCTTCTCAACAAGGTAAGAAAACCCAGTCAATCCTTTTCTATATTCCTAAAGAGAAAGACCTCCCACACCATCACCAAACCTAGCACGCAAGAGGGTTTTGTATTCTCATAATTTCAGATCACAACTTTTGAAATCATGAGATGAAACAATGAAAAGTGTGTTTCCTCAACGAGCATTCACCTTTATTTATATAAGACTTACATCAAATGATTTGTCTATTGGCACAATAGGGCCGACATCAATAACTCAAAATATAATTAATAATTACCATATTAATTATATTTTATATTAATTATCTTTTACATTAATTATCTTTTACATTAAGGTGTGGTCTACCTATACCCATTACATAATCAATACGGTTACAGGTAAGTCGAACTATTCAACAATATAGTAATATATCTCATACACCCACTAGTTCTCAGCCACTAGGGGCACATCCATCAGTTCTCATCCACATGAATGTCTCTCTATCTCACTATGTCTCACAGGATAAACACACTCACTAGTGCTCAACCACTAGGATCACTTTCACATGTAATCATCCGAAATAACATCCAACTCAACAAATATTCTTTCTCATCGCGTTACACAAGAGTTTGATATGGATTTCATCATCTCAACTCTCTGTTCATAGGAAGCTAATACATTTTTTTCATCTCTATATCATAATGATGCACCCAGCTCATGGGAATTTACATGTTCACCTTGTGCTTAGCCATAGGAACATTGAACTCAAAAAATCTCCTTTCTCACTACGTTACATAGGAGAATCATCTGGAGTTCTTCTCAACTCTCTGTAAAGAGGAGGCCATCACTACGTTCCATATCTGTCTATGTTAGGAGTCACACATTCATCTCAGGGGACCTCTATTAGGTATGTGTCCTGGAGGATGTCTCACACAGATGTAATCATCAACATGCTACCACACTAAAACTTGTGTAATTAAAGTTGTTTCATACTAAACAACCCGTGTATGCTTGCAAAAGTTGTAAAAATAAAAAAATTGCAAGCAATTCGTTGAAATTCACAGGTTATTGAAGGTTTCCCAAACAATTCACTTTCTATAGCCCATCACCCAACCAAATAACCATCATTTTTTCATATAAAATGAGGTGTTAGGGTCCCATTTCACATTCAGGTATAAAAATAATGAAACTCTGCACAATTTCACTCCCCTCCTTGCCCAAGAATTTTCAATATTTTTTGAGTAACTTCCTCAACATTCCCTCATTCAACCCTTTTTATTCCATTCAATCCATTCCCCTTTCTTGAGGAGATAATAATATTGTGAGAAGAGGCATATCGAAGGTGTTCTTGGAGCATTGTAAGGAGGATTGCAGACTAGGTTTGGGAAATGGTGGTCGACATAGATTGTAATTTTCATTCTTTGTCTGATTGTTAAGAACCAAATAGTTGAATACAAAAGAAACACAATAGATATAGAAGAACAATATGCAAAATATTTTTTATTACTATCAAACCCTTGAGGTAGGGAAACACCATACAATGGATCCCATTATGGAAGGGATCCTCTCTTGTTCACTTGCCTCTTCGAGGGGGCATCCTCCTATGGAGTTACCGCTCCAAATACAATACTTCTCTTCATATCTCATTACATTGCTTGAACCCCTTTATATAGTGCTACCATCACGTAAGAAAATTCTAGAGGAGGAATCTTCTAGAAGTAGAACCTTCTAAGAAGTCCTCTTATATTTATTATATCTAATTACCCATTTATTATATCTAACTACCATAGTGGGCCTTATTTAATAATATAGTGGAACTAGTCCACCTTATATTGAATGACCTCCACTATTATAACTATGGGCCCTCTGGGCCCCCCCACTACCTCTCTAGCTACCTTACATTCCATCCCCTTTATGAAAGCGTTGTCCTCAATGCTTGATGTAAAACCATATACCAGGGTCCCATGGATAATTGTGGACCATAATGCTGAAGAAGACTGGAAAACTAAGGTCCCATGTAGAAAGGAAAGACACCATGCTGAAGTAGTCCAACCACCATTGTAAGCCCAGGTCACATGTCCAAGTGCTCATGTGAACTCCTCGTGGAAGATTTTGGAACCCAATAACCAACTCAAAATGATGCTCTAAAGACTGACAACTATCATGTGGATCGAAATAAGAAGATCCATCCACATAGTGGAAAAGGGTCGTAGCAAAATCTGGAAGCAATAATACCACTGTAGAATATGCAGGATTGGCACTGGTAATAATCATTGGCTCTTGATTTGTCACATTGATGCTCTCTACAGAAGGTGGATTAGAGTCATCAAGTAAAATATGAAAGTGGTTGTCATCCCAGAAATGACAACTATCCATATACCATTCATCACAATCGGACTCAAAATTATACCAAGCATATATTTCTTGATTATATTCATCCCTGATGTCTTCCATAATAAATATCTGCTCCATGTTATCCAATGAATCTTGAGTACAACAGAAACTATCATTGAGGCCATTTACAAGGTCATGCAATCTAGCATCCAATGTGTCATACAATTTGGATTTGAATGCTTCAAGAATTCCCTTGAGGGTTTGAGAGGAAATAGTCATATGATTACCCTATGAACTCTTCATTCCCACATCTATCACGAAAAAACTCAAAAAATAAAATAATAACTTACTGCAGAAAATCGCGGTGTTTTTCGGAAAAACCCTAAAAAACTATTGAATTTAAAATGCTCATAACTTCACTTCCCGGACTCCATTTCAGCTGATTTTTTTTTTTTTAAATTGGGTGAAATTGTGAGAGGAACTCAGATCTATAATTTTTTTTGAAAATTTGGCCTCCGACTACTACAGAAATAAGAAAAAAAATCGTCCCGCTGTCCACGGAAAAAACCCTGAAAAATTGCATATTTTAAAACTTCAATATCTTGACTTCTCGGATTCCATTTCAGACGATTTTGTTTTTCAAATTAGGTGTTTTTCTGAGAGAAACTCAGATATACAAACTTTTTATAAAAATTTTGTACATAAATATACCAAAAATTTCTGTAATGTCGCGGCCCTTTTTTTTCTTCTCTAAAAAAAAATAAATCTGCAGAAACAAAAATATTTGCCCACAAAGTCTGCCAAGGAATGTGATCTGATACCAATTGTTAAGTACCTATACCAAATATGAATATAAGTCTTAGAATAAACAAGAATTTCAACAAGAATAATCCAAACCATTCACCAAAATAAAGAACACAAGAAATATCCAAAACCCTTGAGGTAGGGTAACACCATATATTAATCCTTATGGAAGGACATAACTCCTCAAGCAATCCTTGCTTGTACAATCACAATATTCTTCACATTGATTTATTACATTTCTTACACTTCTTTATATAACTCTCTCTATCTCCTAGGAACCTTCTAGAGAGCCTTCTCTCATTTATTACATCCTACTACCATAGTGGGTCTTTATTAATATAACAGACCTAGTTCATCTTACATTGAATGACCACATTCTCATATATTAAATGACTTCCACTAATAATACATAACTACATTCCAATTGGGTACCTCCCTAGGTATACTACATCAAACCTCCATCGCTAGAATATTTTCATCAAAAGCTTCAAGACCTATGCATTTATATTTCCATTAGATTCAGAAAGTTACATTCAAGAGTTCCCTAACTGCACTACTTTTCCAACCTGCCTTACATAAAAAAGATCCAATATATAGAAAACTAATTCCCTCCTGGGTTGCTATGTTCAAACTACTTCCCACTATAATCTTGGATTCAGTTACTCTCCCCCTAGACAACCCTTTCAACAAAATTTACTAAGAATAAAAACCCGACTGCACCCAATCATAACATAACCGACATATTTGTTTCAATCATTTGGTTATGAGTAAGATTCAACCATTTGGTTGTGATAAATCAACATTTTCTTCCTAGGGATGCCCGAGTAGTCATGCGTATTGTTGGAAACTCTGTCACCTTTCTATAGAAGACTCTAGTTACTACTGCACGATCATTGGATATATCATGCACGTGGAAAATTTGCATAGAGGATATCCATTTTTGGTTCCTCATGCAACTCCTAGTGGTAGAAATCATTGGGGACCACACATCTCCTTCAAAAATTATATGTGTTTCATAATACCTGCCCTTCTCATTAGGTAATCTTAGAACATTTTCACAACGAATATTCATTGTGCAAGTTCTACGTCAGACTTCTTGTTAACGTAAGAAAGAAGGATATGTAAAAGAAAGATTCCATTTCATGATCCAAAAAGACAAAAATGGGGCTCCCTTACTCATGCCTCCGACATCGCCTACAACCTTAAATATCTGATTGTTTTTATTAAAGACCAGTTATGTTTGTTCAAACTCTTCACCTATCTCAACAAAACCACATTTATTTTTATTTTTTATTGAGCACTAGAGAGAGCTACACATGCATTATCAATAGTTGGTCTACACTCTTTGAAATATTTTGCTATTTTTTCCTCTAACATCATGTGTTCCTCCCTAAACTCAATGATTACATATTGGGCCTCTCTGAGCTATTTTTTAAGAAAATTTACATTCCTTTCTCTCGTTGTGGACGATATAGGGGGTAACTGACTCTGTGACATTGGTGTTTCAATAAACCTTTATGCTAGCTATCTTCTCAACTCTTTGTTTTCTTGATAATGTTAGGCAATAACATGTTGCACTTTCTTTAGTTGTTTCTTCCTTTCTTGAGAATTCACATTCTCCTCACCTAAATCCTCATGTATTTCATCAATTTACTCATTTTCACCCTCAACAAGATCTAGCTGAATTATGTGTATGGGAAATTTGTTGGTAGAGGAATTGACGCATGATTTGCTGGGAGCTTGGATCTCCTCAGTTTTATCAGTCACTCTTGACCTACTTTTCTTCTTGGATGTTATTTGACTGAATGACGTGATTTCTATTTCTTTCCCTTTTCTTTATCCAATAACATCTTCCTTTCTCGTCTATGAACTTTGAAGTGTTGTTTCCTCTGCAGATATAAGAATGTCTCCTTTGGAGTCTCTATGGATGTTAGCCAAAATTAGAAAAGAATCATAGTCCTTGTTCAAATGTCGCAATTCTTCAACCACTAACATATTTCCCCAGCTTCGACACAAGAAGAAAGGTAAGTTTAAGGGATTTTTCACTCTAAAGTGCATCAATAACCTAATGTGATATGGACACATCCAGTCGAACCTTCTTGAACAGGTGAAATATCTTCTGATTATCTTCAGAAGTTTCTCGAAAGGCTCTAGGAGATGCTGGCTTGGAATGTCGAGTCCAATTTTTTGATTTCGACATTCAGGCTTGACAAAATCCATATAACATGATATTCCCAAAGTAATTCCTTTAAACCATTTTTCTCTTAGCAGAGGGATCTCCGTTGTAGTTGACAAAGTTTCCTTTGTCACTCGGAAAGTGATTTTCTCAATTGTCGCGCTAACCTCGGTAAAATTGAGGGTGAAATGCTTAGCCAGTTTCATATTATAGATCATTTGATCCTTTCGTAGAAACGCATACTTCCGCCTTGTTCAAAAGACACCCTGATTGTCAGGTCTTTGTTTATTAACTCCAGATCCCGAGGTTCAAACCTCACGACCCTGCGACTTCTCACCTTCTTTGTTATGCCTTGGGAAACCACCATGATGTTGGTAGATATTGATTCCACATTCACGGTAATGTATTGTGATACCCTCTTTGCGTGACAAATAAGAATGACAAAATTTTCAAAGACTACAAGAAAAGGTAGCAACATAAATCTTTGTGAGATGGAAAATTTTGGTGCAGTGGGGAGACTCGATGCAGTGGAAAACAACAATGAGAGACTTGACGCGGTAGGGAATTGTGACAGAAAACTCAGTGTGAAAGTAAACCACGACGGAAAAATTTGGTGCAATGGGAAAATTGACCATGGTAGAAAACAACAGGAGACTTGGCGCGAGACGAAACATTTTGGCATAGTGGGAAAACTCAGCACAATGGTAGGGAATTAAGAAGGAAGAAGGATGACTATGAGAACAAAAAGTTCATCCAAAAATCCACTTTGCAACAAGCTCCAAAATACTTTAAGCAATGGTTGAAAACTATGGAGGAGACACAACAAAATCAACACAACATGGTTACGTAATGAATGGCTAGAAATTAACTATTATACAACGAAGGGATCCAGAGCTTGCTAAAAAAACTACGGATGACGAACAAACTGTAAAAATGAAGGAAAGGCATGAAGGGTTACCAATATTTATGCTTGAATGAATATAGAATGAAATAATGGAAAGGGACAATAAATCCATAGTGGCGAGAAGTTAGAAAGAAGGTTGAATATTTGCGCAACAAAATCGTGCAATGAGTACACCTTTGAAGTGTGCAAAGTAAAAATTATAGGAGTTCCATGATTGTTTAATTTTATGACTTCATGATTAGGGAATGATGCTCATAATATCTTTTGACATGACCTTTATCCTAACAACTTGACTCGATTTTGGTTTGTAATTTCCACCTTTTCAACATGACTCAAGACTTAGGGAAATAGACCCTTACATTTTAAAAATGTGAACCTTACACCCATTTAACCAACTTATTGCCAGACCCATTACTCGATGATTTCAAACCACTCTTTATTTATTCATTGACCTTATAGACTTTGACGCACTAACTATGACTCATCTTGGACTGACCCTAACTCAAAAAACATGGTGCTAACAGCTAGCTCCAATGGGGATGCTATCCTCCCAGTGGGGTAGAAAAGAACATAAGACCAAGTGCCTAACCATTGGGATTTATTTGACACACATACTCTAAAATGACTCTAAGAAATTGTTTCCAGACCCTCTTGACACAACTATGACTAAACTCAGCATAAAATTAAGGCCTTCACCTTGGGCATCGATTTTCTGCTGACTACTGATTCAAAATGATTTATCTGAAAATAAAAATGATTATTTACAATGACATGAAGAGACTAAAGAAATTTTCTAAACAAGATAATGTTTGAGAAACCTACCATTCACAGGTCCCCCACCAATAAGATCTCCATTAGTCTCTTGTAACAAATAGTCGTTGTTCCCATGGTATGCATCAATGTTGAAAGACCCCATCCAAAGATGATAAAACTTTCCATTGCTCCTTCTGTCTTCATTTCTTTCATCCCACTTTAGTACCAAATAATTCACCTTGCAATCATCTTCTTTGGTGTTTCTGTCGAAAATTATTTTCATTTTATCTTCGTGCAGTTGTGATTTATCGAAGACATGTTCTCTCATTTGTTGTGCATGGACCGATTGGTTTATTCTCCTAAAAACATTGTTTGGTTCAAATTCTTTCTCTTGCAACAGTATCCTCACTGGAAATCCTAATGAGGTAGGAAAAATTGCCTCTGTACCATATACAATCTGAAAAGGTGATGTGGAGATAGACCTTTTAGTGGTGATTTTGTCATCCCATAATGAATAGATGATCTTTATGTGCCATGATTTCTTTGTCTCCTGCAGAATATTCTTAATAATCCTGATCAATATTTTTTTAGATGATTCAAACAACCCATTACCTTGTGGGTAATAAGCTGTGGAATGGCCCAGAGTTGTGTTATAGTCTCTATCGATTTTTTCCATTTTCTTATATTTGAATGGCACTTCATTTTCAGTAATGATATTGAATGGACAACCGAATCTAGACAAGATATTACTTTCTAAAAATTGGATGATGATAGTATCAGTAGCTTGCCCTTTGGGGAACACATCAATCTGTTTGGTGAAGTAGTATCTGGCTGTGAGTATCCACCTATGTTTTTTTTTGTTTTTTTTTATATTTTTTTTGTACTGGGGGAATCGGAAACTAGCAGTTCTCGTACTCGCGAGACACGGGGTTGATCCCGATCGGATACCAATATAACCCTAGGTGTAACCACCCAACCCTCAATAATTGTGCACGAGTAAATCTGGCTGAGAATCGAACATGAGACTTCATTTTACAAATTTCCTTCCATTTATGCGGCACTTGCCAATCCGTCTACACCCGTGCGGGAAAAAATTTGAAGGACATGGGGGTGGGATTTTATCCACATATGTGTGCACAGGTCATGATACCATTTAATATGGTATCTCTGGGTGCAACTACACGTTCGAACACTACCTCAAGGTGTCCCCATGGCTCCAGGTAAATCCCTCACGAGAATTGAACCTTGCCCAATGGTGAAAAACTCCTCGCTTTCCACCATTGGATCCAACCCCTTTGGGCGAGTATCCACCTATGTTAATATGAAGACCGAGAATGAATTTATCCTATAAAATTAAGGCCCCATTGCATAAATGTTGCTTCAACAGAGATAGGATTTAAAGGTAGGGGCTGCACATTTCTTTTCCCATCAAATATCTTGCATAAATGGTAGTGGGAAACTTCCTTGTATACATAAAAAAAAATACTAGGCCAATAGAACCATGCCCTTAGTATTTTGTGCATAGTGGTCTTCCAATAATGAGTCCCTCACAGTCACCTTTGTGAAACTCTTTAATATCCTTTTTCGTTTCTTCCTCCAACAAACAATTTAGTAACATCCCACCTAGATCTTTCCAATACAGAGAATTTTCCAGAATGCAAAACTTTGTTGCTTTCAACTTTAAAAATGTGGCTTTGGTTTCTCTCAATCTAGGAGGATCTTGTAAGTTTCTTAATATGTAAATAACATCAACATACCAAGGATAATCGGGGAACTTATGGGATATATGTGGGACTGCTTCTTCTTATGAATTTTCTAACAAACAGATAATAAAATTGATTCCCAAAATTTCACAATTTGACTGTGCCATTAATTTTGCGAGCCCTTGACCCTTAATATCATTTGTAGGACTGATTTCGAGGTCATACTCCAAAATTACTACTATCCATTTCCCCTCTTCCCTTTAGGATCAGGCTCAGTCAAAATAATCTTTATAGAATTGCTAGGCATGTAACCAATGACATGGGAATGTAAAACATAAGTTATGAATTATTTAAGGGACTTCACAAAGGCATATGCTTTCTTTTTCATGATGTCATACCTCAGTGGGGAGTATCTCAATGTCCATCTAAAATAATCTATGGGATTTTCAAATTCATCTTTTTGCAACAAAACACCAACAATGGTGTGTTCTGAGGCAAAGGAAAACAAGATAAAATCTTTTATAAAATTTTTGCTTGCTAACATTGGAGCTTTGCTCAGCGCCACTTTAATGTATCCAAACAAATTCCTAGATTCAAGCATCCATTTTATTTCATTTCCTTTCATCAACATATTTGTGATATACTTTATGATCTCAGCCAGGTTGGGAATGAACCTCCTCATAAAATTTACTTGTCCTAGGAAAGACTGTACCTCTTTCTTGCTCCTAGGAGTGTTGATATTCAGAATTGCTTCCACTCTGTTGGGGTCTATTTTTATTCCTTCTTTCAAAATTATGTTTATGATCAATTTTCCTTCTTGCATTCCAAAGTTTGATTTTTTTTGTATTTAATGAGATGCCAAGCTTTCTACATTTATGGAAAACCTTTCTTAGATGTTCGATATGTTTATCATTGGAATATGAAAATATAATGATATCATCTAAGTAAATCACAATAAACTTATCCTTTTCATTCGCAAAGTCTATTTCCATGTCCCTTTGCAAATTCACTCTACCATTCATAAGCTTGAACGACATTTTCACATACATGAAAATGCCCCAAGGTGTTGTACAAGTTGTCCTCTCTTGGTCATTTAGATGCACCATAATATGGTTGTATCCAAAAAAACTGTCAAGCATTGACATCTTCTAAGATCCCACCACCTTCTATAAGATGTAATCCATCTTAGGAAGTGGATAATTGTCTTTGAGAAACACCCTGTTTAAATTATGAAAATATACACATAATCTTATCTCACCACTTTTCTTCCTGACAGGCACTAAGTTAGCCACCCACTTGGAAAATATTAAGGACACAATAATCTTAGTCTCAAACAATTTCCTTCCCTCGTTTTCAATCAATGCCAACATCATAGGGTTGATTCTTCTCAACTTTTGCTTGAAAGGTTTATGATCATCCTTGACGGGAATTACATGTTGAATTACCTTAGTATCATAGACCTTCAAATCTTCATAACTCCATGGAAAGACATCAGGGAAGTCTTTCATAAGGCTGATATACTTCTATTTGATTTATGGATTAAGTGTTTTTTACAGTTTGTTGATCTTTGGGTCTTCTTGAGTCCCAATGTTGCAATCTTTAATATCCTCATCCTTTGCAGTGATTTTACGATTTTTGGCTACATCATTGTTGTCAAAAATATTTTCCAATGGGACCAAGCCTTTGGGAATAATGTTATTTTTCAGCTACACTATATTTCTTCAAGCAATATGATTATGAAAATTTTCATTATTGTTGAACATATCTGCATCTTCATTCACTTCACAACAACACTCATCATCAATATTTACATTATCATATAAATCACTCATTTGAAGGAATCTTTCTACATGTTTGTCCTCTTAAAATACTTGCCAATATTTAATGTTATCAGGTACTGATGGCTTATGTTTGACTTCAATTTCATAGTTTTTATTAGGAAAAAATGGAATTTTTAAAACCAAAGCTGAAGTATCCAAAGCATCAACAATTTGATTTCCCCCCCTAAGAATCACTGACAAATTGTATTCTGGAAACTCTTCAAGAAGATCAAGCACTAAATTCCTATATGCTCTCAATATAGGATTCTTGGACTGATATATACCTTTTACCTAGTTAATGTCAAGCTTAGAATCCCCATGTACAACTATCCTTCTAGCACCCAATTCTTTTAATGTCTTCAATCTCAAAATCAATGCCTCATATTCGACCATATTATTGGTACAATCGAAAGCGGTCTTGTAAGAACATAGTTTTGTACCCTCCTTGGGATGGTTAATCCATATACCAACTCTAACTCCTTCCCTTCTAGAAGCTCCATCAAAAATCATATTTCACATTTCATCTTCTGTATTGTTTTTATGATCTGCAACTTCCTCTCTTTGATGCTCAATTTTGTCTTGCAAACTCAAGTTATTATAGTAAATATGATGATTATTTGGTTGAATTTTGCTACTCACCATGTACTTGAGAAACACTTCTCTGTACAACCTCCTTTCTTGGCCAAAAACATGAATAACAACATATGAAATGTCCATTTGCAAAGTTACTTTCAACTTTGCATCCCAAGATCTAGATAACAACATACCAAATTTCAGAGTGATGTCAGCAACCACCATGTCCATGATCAGATTTTCCTATGGAATTTGAGACAATGATATGGCTAGATCTTTGATCAAACCTAATAATTTCACCTTTTTTGATTCAAAATAGAAATTATCCTTATAAGGTATTGTAATGTCTAGGATAAACTCATCCATCACCACCTTGGGCATGAGATTATGTGATTCTACTAAATCTAACATGGCATTATGTAAGGTGATGTCATCAATTTTAAGGCTAATATAGAAAGGAGGAACATCATCAACATCGCCACTCTCTTCCACACGCAGGCCAAACAAGATAGCAAGGTAACAATATTGTATGTTCAAGGTGTTAGGCGCTTCTTCCATTTTTAGCATTTTAATGATCTCATTTCTATATTCTCCATTCTTGATCATCTCATTAAACGGAATATAAATTTTGAGTTTAGCCATTTCGATTTCAAAATTAAAAGGAGACAGAGCTTTTTCTACCTCTTTGATGATCGCTTACTTCCTTGCCTTGGATATCTTCTTTGGGAGTTTTTTTTTTGATTTTCCTTTCTCCATTACATCCTCTCTGAATTATCTTTCTTCGGTTGGCTTGAAGAAGGTCTATTTTTCTGAAATTCCCTTGTAGGATTCGCCTTTGGAATATTTGCAGGCGCCCTTTTACTTATGAGGTTATAATACTTCTGTAGCTGCATAATAGCATTGTGGTATCCTTTCCTAAAATATTTTGTTTCTGATGACAACATATCATCATTTTCATGCATAAATGCATCATTTTCATCCATAAATTGATCATGTTCTCCTTTGGTTAAGAACATGCTTTTTTTTGTATCATCGCAACAATGCATATGGTATTCCATTATTTGATCAAAATATTCATTTTCATAGTTATTTTGGAAAGGAGATTTTATATGTTGATCACCTTGAGACTAGGAGAGATGTTGCTTTTGATGAAAATATAACCCTTCAAAGATCCAGAGAACATCAAATGGAGATTGACAATGAGACAATACCTTCTCCCCCTTCAGCAGTCTAGAGGGAGATAGCCATTGATACAGTTGATCCAATTGTTTTAGTTGATATTCCCAGGGACTTTGTAGTAGGCCATAAAAGGCATGTTTTAGCTTGACAAACTCTGCAAGAGATAGAAAGACATGCAAGTGATGGACGTGTCGAGAAATACAAAACAAGACTTGTAGTCAGAGGATTCTCTCAAGCAGGGGGAGTGAACTATGATAAGACATATTGATGTAGTATCCTGATGCACTTCCATATGTACTACTATCCATGAGTTGGAAACTACATCGGATAGATGGATTCTTGATGAGTTTGGGTTTCAGCAAGAGTGTTGCTAATCCAAACCTATACTATTACATTGTTGGTGATGAGAGCCTGATTTTGATGACTTATTCAAGAAGTTGTGTTGTTATAAGAAAGGTTTGACTTCTTATTTCGAGATGAAGGATCTGGGTATGATGCACTAGTTCTTGGGACAAAAATTATGACAAAGGACCAATGAGACTTTTCCTAAGTCAAGGAAAATATACAGTGGGGATATTAAAAGTCCAGTATGATAGAATGAAAATCCATGTCTACAATGATGGTGATGGATTTGACAAAAAATAAATGATGATGATTCAGACGAGTTTGATCCACATGCGTACCAACAACTGATTGGATCATTTATGTATTTGGTTAACACCATACCTGATATATGCTATGCATTGAATGTTCTTAGTAAATCCATGAGTCATTCGAGACAGACTCACTCGATAGCAATAAAGCATGTATTTAGATATATACGAGGCATAGTTGGATATGGCCTAAGATATTCCTCCAATCTGAACTTGAGTTTGTAGGGATATGTCGATACAGATTGAGAAAATAGTACAGTGGACCATAAGAGAACATCCAGTTGTTGTTTTTCCTTGGGGATTACCATGGTTTTCTGGTGCAACAAGAAACAAAACTCTGTGGCCTTGAGTACCACATAAGCAGAGCATATAGCATTGAGTGTGGAAGTTTGTAATGCCGTGTGGCTTCGCAAGCCTCTGACATAATGATTTGATCATGAGATGGATTCTATTATTATAACCAGAGTTGACTGAATCTCTTTGAGAACCCTGTGTTCGAAACAGGTTGAGATTAAATATCAGAGACATGGTGTAGATGAAGGAAATACACGTTTAGTACCTTCCTACACATGAGTAGATTGCATATCTCTTCACCAAACTTCTATCGAATACGAAGTTCGAGTACTTCCCTAAGAAACTGACTTGGTGGAGAATAACTCTCTATCTAAGAGGGATTGTTGATGACTACAACCAAGACAAAGTTGGAGTACTTTCATGCGAGACTTGGCTTCATGGATAATTCCTCCCTAGCTGAGAGGGAGTGTTGATGATTACAACTGCGTGAGACATTCTCCAGGACATAGACCTGCGATAAATCCCCTTAGTTAGGTGTGTGGTTCCTATCTGATACATAATGGGAATGTTGTGCTCGACTCATCCTTACATAGAGTTGAGATGAACTCTAGATGATTATCCTATGTAACGCAGTGAAAAAGAAGATATGATGAGTTGGACATGCATGTGGCTGAGTACAGGTGAACATGTGAAATCCCATGAGTTGGGTGCATCTTTCTAAGACATGTATGAAATGATGTGTTAGCCTAGAAGAGAGTTGAGATGATTAAATCCAGATGACCCTCCTCTGTAATGCAGTGATAAAGAAGATATGTTGAGTTGGACGTGCATGTGGATGAGAACAGGTGAATGTGATCCTGGTGGCGGAGCACTAGTGAGTGCGGTTCTATTGTGAGACATAGTGAGATAGAAAGACATCCTTCTGGTTGAGCACATATAGATGTGCCCTTAGTGGCTGAGAACTAGTGGGTGTATGAGATCCCTTGTTATTTTTTTCAAGAGTCAGACTTACCTGTAACCCGATTTGTTATGTAAAGGGTACAGGTCGGCCCCACCTTAATGTAAAAGATAATTAATATGGTAATTATTAATTATATTATGAGTTTTTGAAGTCATCCCTCTTGTGCCAATAGACACTATTGTTGACATGTTTAGTCTAATATAAGTAAAGGTAAATTCCCCATTGAGGAATCATATCACAAGTGTGAGTTTGGAAATTTCAGCAAACACTTGTTCTTGGGAAAAGTGTGCACCTCTCTTGGGTGGTAGGTTTATGGGGTTTGCGACCACCCTTTTGTGTGCAAGGTGTCTTTGCTGGTGGAGGTCTTTCTCTTTAAGAATATAGCAAAGGATTGGATTTTCTTTATTCCCTTGTTGAGAATGGTTTCCCAGGATACTTCTTGTGTACTTGTGCATGGTGATTCTTCTTTTAATCTTGGTTGTTGCAAAAAATTGTTTATGGTTTAAGTAAAATGCTAAAATGGAATGAACTTCATGCTTAATCCTTTCTTATTGAAAAATCAATAGTGCTGACCCCGGTAAAATTGAGAGCAAACTACTCATTAAGTTTCGCATTATATCCCTTGATCCTTTCATAAAAATGCATACATCCGACTTGTTCAAAAGGTGCCCTGATTTTTGGGTCTTTGTTTATTAACTCCAAATCCTGAGGTTCAAACCTCACGGCCCTACCGCTTCTCTCATTCTTTCTTATGCCTTGGGAAACCACCATGATGTTGGTATATATTGATCCCAAGCACGCGGTAATGAATTGTGATACCCTCTTTATGCAACTGAAAAGAATGACGAACTTTGTAGATACTGCAATAAAAGGTAGAAACAAAAATCATTGTGCGGGAAAAAAAATCAGCCACATAAATTCTTGACACAACAGTAAAGAACAATAGAAAAATTCGGCACAGTGGGGAAACTCGGCACGGCCGCAAACAAAAATGGGAGACTTGACGCAGTAGGGAATTGTGATGGAAAATTTTGGCATAGTGGAAACCTCCACGCGGCAGTAAAGCATGATGGAAAAAAATTGGTGCATTGGAGAAACTGGGCGCGGTAGCAAACAACAATGGGAGACTTGGCTCGAGACAAAAAATTTCAACGTACTGGGAAAACTCTGAATGAAGGTAGGGAATTTAGAAGGAAGAAGGTTGACTATGAGAAGAAAAAATTCATCCATAAAGCTACTTTGGGGCGAGCTCCGAAAGAATTTAAGAAATGGTTGAGAATAATCGAGAAGATGCAATAAAATCAACACAGGAGGCTTACATAATGACTGTAAGCAAATAACTTTTACAAAGCGAAGGGATCATGAACTTGCTGAAAAAACTACGGGTGATGCACAAACTCTAAAGGTGAAGGAAAGGCATGAAGGGTGACTGTTATTTATTCTTGAATGGATACAAAATGAAATCATGGAAAATGAGAGTAAATCCATGGCAGTGATAAGTTAGAAAGCAGGTTGAAGATTTGCATAGAAAACGCGTGCAATATGTACACCTTTGATATGAATTCCATGATTGTTTACTTTTATTACTTCATGATTAGGGAATGATTCTCATAATATCTTTTAGCGTGACCTTTATCCTAACCACTTGAATCGATTTTGGTACGTAATTTATACCTTTTCGATATAACTTGAGACTTATGGAAATGGACCCTTATGATTTAAACATGACGAACCTTACACCCCTTTAGCCAACTTATGGTGAGACTCGTTACTCGATGATTTCGAACCACTCTTTATTTGGCTGCTGACCTTATAAACTTTGACGCACTGACTATGACTCATCTAGGACTGACTCTAATTGCAAAACACACAGTGCTAACAGGGCCAATGGCCTATGAGTTAGCTTTGGCCAGTCACTCCAAGATCATGTTTTTCATGTCTCTTTCCTTAAGAAAGTGATTGGCACCAAATACCACACCCAGACTAGCCTATCATATTTGAATGGAGAAGGTTCCATTTGGTTGCAACCACAAGCCATATTGGACCAACGATAGCATCGTATCTATCAAAGCGCCATCGGGGAATTTTTGGTTCAATGGAAGGATACTCCACCAGAAGATGTCACTTGGATGCTAGCTACCATTCTACAAGAATTCCCTCATCTTAAGATTTGAGAAAAAGGCTCTTTTTCAAGGGGAGGACATGTTAGGGGCCTAACCCCTTATGTAGATAGAATAATATATTTTCCATGTAATAAAGAATGAAATTAGTGAATAAGGCCTAAATATATCTTCGATGTAATAAAGACCGAGTTAATAAGGGCTATTTGATAAATGTGAACAAGTCAATGAAAGAAGACCTAATAGACCTAGTGGCATGTGATCTTCAATAAAACTTGTAAAATATAACAAATAAGGTATATTCTTATCCATTGATATATTTAATTATAAAAATCTAATTATTTACAACTTATTTTCTCCTTCATAAACCCTCAACATAATTGTCCTAAATTGAGATTTATGTAATGAACCATGTTTATCCCTAATAAATCCTAACCTACCAAAACGAATCGCAATTAATTGGATGAATCCCATTGGAATTAACATTGAAGTGTAGGATATATCAACTTCGAAGAGATTTATAATATACATGTTTCCATTCTCTAGCTCATCCTTCTAGAATAAAACAACCAAATCAAAACTAAATAGATGATTTTTTTAGGAAGAAACATGTTGAAATAATGAATTAAGTTGTAATGAAGTAAATTAGGACCCAAAACTACCAATTGGGGAATATACTTCTTTCTTATGAGATAAATTAGAAGAAATGAATATGGTAATTTCCTCCTCTAGTGAGGTCATGGTAGTCAATGCCCCTCTAGGTGAATAAAAACATATCATGAAATTGATACTTCCAACTCACAATCAATTATTGTGGCTTCTGCTTTAGAGGATTGGTATGAAGTTAAGAGGAAGCATGAGAAAAATGGAAACTTTGAGAATTGTTTGATCAAGGGTAAAAAATAAAATGTATATAATTAATGCAATTCTATTCTTCGCCACTATGTGAAATGACATACATCAAATCTTTGAATCATATGCAACCCTTGATAAATAATGCAATGTGAATTAACCCTCGGTGTTTAGTTTTCAAATCTCATTGTAATGTAGCTTAACCCTAATAAATATTAAACATAAATATACATTGATGTTAATCATCCACAATACAAAATAGATTACTTTTGTTAGGTATAAAATGTTGGAATACTACACAACACTAAGGAAGATTGCAATGAGATGTAACTGACTTTTATTAATTTCAATTTATCACAATGTGATATACTACTTTTTCTTCCTTCTCTAAGTCCAATGTGATATGAAGATTCTTTATTCCCTTTTAGAAGAAGGACTATGGAAAAATTTATAATCATACCAATTATAGACAATTATGGTTAACTATGGTCATAAAGTCATCCAATGTCAACCATAACCAACCAAATCCAAGTGTGATCAACCATAGTAAAAGAAAATCAAGAATAGTCAACCAAAATCAACTATACTCTATGTATACATTATGTTGGAGCCGCCCCTGTTTTTTCGCTTCACACTAATTTGAAAAAATCCGATATTTGTGATCTAGAGTTGTTTTTTCCTTTTCCTTCCCTTCCAAAAATCATAAAACTCTGAGATAATTTTTCGTTGCCAGAATAGTAATACTTTATTACTTACGAAGGACCCGTTTTTCACAATAATGTCTGTCCTTAGGGTTTTTTAAAGTTTCATAATCTCGCAAGTTGGACACCTTATATCTCGAATTCACAAGTCCCGAGTCTCGAGAATGCGAACTCGATCTTAATATTCGTCCAAAACAAAAATAGTATAAAGACCTTTAACTTTTGACTATGACATCCTTGGCGTTTCGCGCCTCGGCATTTCTCGACCCTAAATTTTTGTTTTCTCAACCCCGAGATCCGAGAACGCGATAATTGTTAAATAACCACAGTCAAAGACCAAGAGTAAAACAACCAACCATAGTTAAACTTGAT
>JASDQU010242428.1:53379-73741 GCA_032191745.1 Picea mariana | reverse complement strand
TCCAAAAGTCCTCCGAATGTAATGCACGCCCATCCATCTACATTCTATTTTGGGAATCAGCCAATGATGTCTCCTCACATGTAGAATCCGTACGTTGGTCATGGCCATGGTTTTTACCAGAACCCACACCAGCTGCTAAACTTTTCCTAGCAACCTGGTGCCAGTCAAACTCTAGGTCCCTTTTTCCTAGGTTATCACCAACAACCCAAACTACCTTTCCTGGAAACCTTGCATTTTCCAGACTTGACAAGGTTGTTGAATGACCCTATCTTTCATGATCCATGTTGGCCCCCTATGTAGACAAAGTTTGCTTTGGACATACCAAAGTTCGAAGCCAAGCTGAATGAAGATCGAGGTGATCATGTGACTACCTTCCACCTTTGGTGCTCATCTAACTCGTTGAAAGGAGACTCCATACAAGTGCAATTGTTTCAACATACTCTCATTAGGAGTGCCACGAAATGGTACATTGAGCTCGACCTCTCAAGATACTCTTCCTTTGGTGAATTGGCAATGGCCTTCCTAAACCATTTCCAATTACCTGTGAGATACGATGCTAGCACAGAATTGCTGGCCAATTTCTCATAGACAAAATCAGACCATATCTCTGATCACATCTGAAGATTTTAATTAATGTGCCAGTCCCACCAGCATTCCTGCTCAAGTGGTTCCTTAAGTCTTTGGTCCCACAGTTATCCAAAGACATCACGACGTTGGGAGTTTTTTTCGAAGAAGACACCATCATGAGAGCTCAACAACTTGAGCTCATCTATTCTCAGTACGGGTTATTATACGAGATCTTGCCAGATGCGCCACACTCAATACTTGATAAAACCAAACAGAGAGCTGGACCACATGCCGATGGTATTGTTGGTTTAGCACAAACAAAGCTCGCTGAGCAATTGACGAAGCAGTTACAACAATTATCTATACAAAACACAGCGGCCAGCCAAACTATTATTTTAGCTGCTCCCCCTACTAAAACATCATATGTACATATAGTACAATTGACAAATCCAAAGTTCACCCAACATCTTGAAGGAAAGAAAAAACAACGAAAGAAGGGTAAGGGGGATAAGAAACCCACTAATAATGTTGGCAGGGGCAACACTAAGAAACGAAAAGTGAGGTATTCGTGCAACCTATGTGCAGAAGACCACCCAACCCACCAATGTCCTTGGCTTGCAAAGGCCCAAAACTTTGTGACACAGCAACAGCCCGCTGTGTTAACCAATCCATTTTAGCATGGGAAAAACCTAACCCAAGCCTCTACAAGCGTGGAAGGGGGTAGTCAAGGACCCTCTCTGTCTTTGAACAATCCCGCATCCGTGAATTTGTATATGATGAAGGGTGATGCTTTTATATCAACTAGATCACATGACTATAGTAAACCAAGCACTTCTAAGAAGGGAAAAGAAATCGAACTCCCATCTCTTCCTCTATAGATTGAGAAGACTTTGGGTAAAACAATGACACGCATCCCAAAAGGCACATTCAAAAAAGATTCTCACAAGACAAATGCAAGGGCTGCCCAGAACTATTCTATGGTGGAGGATTTGTCTCAAACCCCTTATGTGATGTCCTCTTTGGAGGTCCTCCAAAGTTTCCCTTCCCAGAGGAAAGACTTGTTAACCGCTTTAGGATCTACCGAGACTTGTAATCCAGGTACCATCATGCTGGATACAACTAACTTAAAACCTCATCTACCTTACCACATAGCGTTTCAGATAGTAGTGGCTCACCCCATGAAAAATTTTACTCGAAATATTTTATCCAAGGTGGTTGATGAGGGTACCTCGACATGCGTTATGTCATTGGCATGTTGGAAGGCCATTGGCCAGCCCATTTTGTCTCCATCACCTACTCTTCTCACTGCTTTTGATGGTCATTCGTTCTGACCACATGGTATCATTCCCTCTTTCCCCATGCAGTTTGGAGGGAAGACCGTGTGCATCGAGGTATTAGTAGTCGACACATCCCTTGACTACAATCTCTTGTTAGGAAGGAGTTGGACTTATGCCATGCAAGCAGTGGTTGCTACAGTTTTTCGGGTCTTGTTGTTTCCACATGAGGACTGGATTGTGACCATTGATCAATTGTCTTTCTCCAGACTTGACCCTTCATTGGGGCTATCCGTGGTCCCAATGATTAATAATCCTCAACCAGGTGTAGTCAACATAGGGGTTGGTTTGTGCCCATCTTTGATGGGTACCTTCGATTACCCTCCCCCTCAAGGCGATGTCAAGTACATATCCAACCACAATAAGGTTGAGATTTTCCAAGTTTCATTGTTTCGCATGACTTACTTCAACGATCCATGGATACTTCCTTCCCCATCAGCCATGATGGATGGGATAGGGCACCCAAGCATATCCATGCCCTTGTCCGCAGCTGTAGTGGCATACTCTTTAGTCCAGCAAGCTTCAGCCAACACCAATCCAACTCCTGCACAAGAGTTAGATCCACTTCTAGAACCTATTTGGGCTCAAGGTTCTCTCACTGACACCGATTCGTTAGACTTAGTCTTTCCCTCCGACAAAGCAGTAATTGAAGAAATGACTAGTCTAGACAAACCTTGGGATGATCTTCATCACAGATCATACTTCCTCCTAGAGTTAAGTAGAATCGAAGCTAGAGAATTCACCTTAACTATGAATGGAGATAGGTATTGTCCTATTAATCCCTTAGCTACACACGAGGTCTATGCTAAGGGTAATATGGAAACCATCACTGAAACCATACTGATCAATAACTCCAGAACCGCTTGCATCGTGGAGAATGTTTTCATCGGAGCTGACTGCTCCCCCAAAGAGATTCAAATCTACATAGATCTATTTAAATAATTCCACGACATTTTTGCCTGGTCTTACGAGGAAATGCCAGGCATCGATCCAAAAATAGTCGAACATGAAATCACAACTTATCCAGATGCCAAGCTTGTTCGGAAAAAGCTTCGTACAGTTAATCCCAGGAAAGTAGCAACCATTAAGGTTGAAGTTGAGAAACTGCTAAAAGTTGGTTTTAGCTATCCTATCCATTTGACCCAATGGGTGTCAAATCCTATGCGAGTCAATAAAAAACAAGGCACAATTCGTGTATGTACAGACTTCCATGATTTGAACAAGGCCTGTCCAAATTATAATTTTCCCACACCATTCATCGATCAGATAATTAATGAATGTGCGGGTTGTGAGGCCTTCTCTTTCATGGACAGTTTTTCAGGATATAATCATCTACAAATCAAACCTGAAGACCAGCACAAAACGACATTCATTTTTCCATGGGGTACATTCGCATATCGTAAGATGCCCTTTGGTCTCAAAAATTTTGGAGTGACCTTTCAGAAAGCCATGTCTTTTGCTTTCCATGACCTCAAGCATATATTCAAGGCCTATTTAGATTATTTATCATCTCAATCTCACAAGAGAATGGATCATCCCACACACCTCTTACTTATCTTTGAGCGTTTTTGCTACTTCCGGATTTGCTCGAATCCAAACAAGTGAAGCTTTTGCATAACATCAGGATGTTTGTTAGGTTTCATAGTATCAACAACAGGAATCATGTTCGATCCTCTCAAGGTTGAGGCAATAATTCATTTGCCTCCTCCATGCACAATCCTTCAACTTCAGAGTCTACAGGGCAAGGTGAACTTTTTAAGATGTTTCATCACCAACTATGACGAGATCACAAAGGGATTTATGCGCTTACTTAAGAAAGACATTCCTTTTCATTGGGACGATGCCGAACAACGCTCTTTCAACGCATTGAAACATGCCCTCATGACCACCCCTCTGCTTCGGCCACCTAACTATAACAAATATTTTTTATTATACCTGGTTGTAGTAGAGTCAACCATCGGCATGGTCTTAGTTCAAGAGGATGACTTGTTCTCAGAATATGTGATTTTTTACCTGAGCCAAGGCCTCATAGGACCAGAACTCAATTATTATCATATCAAAAAACTTGTGTTGGCATCGGTTCACGCTGTTCAACAGTTTCATCATTATGTTTTGTTTCGCAAGACCACTGTCATTATTGTCATGAATCCATTCCAGTACATGTTGACACAACGGGTAATAGGCGGAAAGATCAGTAGATGGATAGTCATCCTCCAGGAGTTTGACTTAGATTTCATTTCATCGAAATCTAAAAAGTCACTGGTCTTCACAGAACTTATTTTGGAACTTCCGGTTGAGTCAGGTGATGTTGTGCCCGAAGAGTCACCTGTCAGAAGAGATATGTTTTTGATCACATCTTCGAATCTCTGGTATGGAGATATACTTATCTATATCCAGACTTTGAAGTGACCCACCTCTGCTTCTCGTGATGAGCATCGACGTATACTCCATCAGGCTAAGAATTATCTCATACTCGATGATACGTTGTATCGGAGAGGTGTAGACTGCATCCTGCATCGATGTCTCACTCATGAAGAAAAAGTTATTGTGCTTAACGATTTCCATACCGGAGCATGTGGCAGTCATTTTTCTGGGTTGGAAACAACCCAAAAGATTCTATGAGTAGGTTACTTTTGACCAACACTAATCAAAGATTCTATCGAATCGGTTAAAAGGTGCCACCCGTGCCAGATCTTTTCTCAAAAGATGAGGGCACATCCTACTCCCATGTTTCCTTTCATCACAGTTGGTACCTTCACCAAGTGGGGGATTGATTACACTACATGCAACCCTCCTTTAGCAAGGGGGCACCATTATATCATCGTAGCCATAGAATACTTCACAAAGTGGGTCAAAGCTATGCCAACATTTAAAGATGATGGAGAGACTGTAACTCTCTTTTTATTCAACCAGATAATAGCAAGGTTTGGCGTCCCAAGGGATATTGTCACTAACCATGTAAATCACTTTCAGAACTAGATGATTTCTGATTTAACATCAAATCTTGGGCTACGAAAAGAACATTCGTCACCCTACTAACCCCAAGCAAATGGTCAGGTGGAAGATGTGAATAAATTTATTAAGACCATCCTACAGTGAACGATCAACTCAGCCAAGTCAAATTGGCAGTTGATGTTATACTCGGCATTATGGTCTTATCGAACATCTGTTAAGACTGCAGCTGGTTTCTCACCTTTTCAACTCATTTGCGGGTTGGAAGCAGTCTTGCCTATCGAATGTCATATCCCGTCCCTAAAGTTGGCAGTACAATTATTACCAGATACTTCTCCACTTGAAGAATGGTTATTATACCTTGAGTGGCTCAATGAGCAATGTCATGATGCGGCCCTGAACAATGAGGCTCACAAACATAAATTCAAGTGTCAGTATGATAGGTCCGTTCGACCTTGGATTTTCACTGAAGGCGACCTTGTCCTAGTCTATGACCAAGATAAGGACCCCCTGGGGGCAGGAAAATTCAAACCCATGTGGTTCAGACCTTTCATCATAAAAGAGGTTCTAAAAAAGGGCGCTTATTGTCTAGTTGAATTTGAAGGGAATGCTTTGGCAGAGCCTAGAAATGGACTCTACCACAAGAAGTATTACTCATAGGCAGGTCACCATGGGTAACTTTTTGTAACATATGTATAGTCTTTGTACTATTACTTTCTAGTTTCTTTTAGTATTATGGACGTGTCATTTTTTATGTTATCTTCCGTCACTGTGGTAGATGTCAAGTGAATCCGAGGTGTTCATTGAGTATGAAAATGGTGCTAGCTAGCACACTCGAAGGCTTGCCTCCGCAGCTTGGGTAAATTTTACACCTCGAGGCTAGTTATTATCTTCCGAAGGTATATGCTTAGGTGATACCACAAACAATGTTGTCGAGTATAATGTGTTAGAAAAACAGGACCACAGAGAAATAAAATAAAACAAATGTGGAAAAAAAACACAGAAGATACACAATACAATAGAGACATAGATTTACGTGGTTCACCCAGTGTGGGCTATGTCCACCAGAGAAATTTCCAGGTCCTTCCTTTATTATTATCCAACAAATGAAGGGATACAACCTATAGCAAAACCTATTGTAACTTCCTCTTCTTTCTCTCACAGTCTCCTATCTCATAATACAATATTCACCATCAACCATAGCCGCAATACATTTTCCTCATAAAAGAGGGTTGCCTTCTAGGGCAAAAAACCCTAACATAGTCTTTATCGTTAGATATGCAACCTTATAATGAATGGTCCAGATTTACAATGAAATTACAATATACATTTACAAGGCAATTTTTCCTTCGGGGGCTTCTCCCCCGAACCCTCATTGGGGGCCAGCTTGCCCCCAAACCCCCTAGCCGGGGGGATAGCCCTGCCAGACCCCGCAAAGGGGGTATCCCCCCTCTGCACTCCCCCACATGAAAGAGTGTACATACTTCTGGGGTGTAAATACTTCATGGGGTATAAACACAGCTAAAATTAAAATACTTTTGAATCAGGAAGATAATCAGGCTCCACAACCAACATAGTGCAGTTATTGAGTTGTTTCGTGATGCCTTGTCATTTGGTATCTCTCATATCCGGGTCTATATCAATGCTCAGCTATTTGTGTCTCAGTTAAATAGATTCTACCATGTTCATGATCTAACTTTACACCGACGATTCCTTAGGGTACATCTCTTAGAACGAAGCTTTGATTATATTACATATTTTAATGTTCCTAGGAGATTAAACCAAATTACAGATACTATAGCTAATCAAATTTTAGATTGGCATCTTGCACACATATGAAAGGACATACACATAAACATGTAAATACATTTTTAAATGAAAAAATGATCCATAAGACACAAAAAGACATAAAAATCCATATATAATATCATAGTCACCAGAGTACATATGTGGATGCAAGCACCTCAAAAATATGACCAATTATGAGTCATGGGGCTTATGCCCTCAAAAAATATATACAAGTAGTGCTCTCGACATGTGAAGAGTCTAACTAAGGTCAGGGCTTGTGGGCCCTGTTGTACTAATCAACAACGTTTTCCAAATGACGAAACAATCAGACCCACATCTGTGCTTCCCCCACTACATGAGACTGCATAGATGGTGGCAGATCCTCAATCTCTACCATAGGGACTGTGTGGGTGAGTGAAGTAAAGTTTCTCTTGACTCGTCTCAACACCCTCTCAGGATCCCCGACTGGAAGCTCTCCTGCTGCTGCTGGTCCCCCAGCGGCGGCAGGTGCGGCCCCTGGCCAAGGACAATGCATGTTCCTCGTATAGTCCGCAGGTCACACTGGTCCCACTTCTGGACACAACAAACACATATCCGTCAAATACTCTGGTATAAAAAAAAATGATATATAACAAAAACAACATAAAAATTACATATGTTTCATAAAAAAGAAAAAAAATCAAAACAATGATGTCAACTTACCCATCTCTCCTCGCTCCTCACTAGGAGATACTGGTATCTCAGAATCTCTCAAGAAATCAATGCCAGCATAAGGGTAATCCTCTATGACTAGGATCTATCGCGACAACCAAGTGAAGAAATCATCGTCAAAGGACTCATTGGTCCTTCCACCACCCTGTCATGGCAGTAACACTGCCCATCTACAAACTACAGGAAAAGAGGCCTGATGTCCTCATACCACTACTCGAGGACTGAAGCTTAGAAATCTTTCAAAGAAGAAAGAGCATAGAATGGTCCCAAACCCAAAGTTCCTCTGCGTCTGTGACCAACAATCTATCAACTACCACTTCATACAATCTAGCAACGTGGTGCTCCAGTCAAATATTTGTGCATTTAAGCACTGGACTACATAGTTCATCTATGCACAAGATGCCTGATGTAGAGTCACAGAACCAGTGATCCAACCAATAAGAAACACAATCGCCTGCAATGATAAGTCAGTAATATTGCTTATGGGCACCTGCAAGCTCAATCGGTCTGTACCAACCTCATAGTAAAGTCCTAACAATTCTGCTATGTTATGCGGCCCTGAAGGAAATGTTCAAAAGTTGTCTGGTTCCCCTCTCCTAGAGAGGCCAGTCAAAAAATATATTTCCTCTGTCGTGGGCACCAGTGATTTTCCCTCTAACATAAAGGCCTCTGCATCTGGATGTCAATAATCAACAAAGGCATTTAGTAACCTAGGTTGTGCCTGCATAAAAGGACATAAGAAGAACTTGAGAAACCCACATTGCATTAAGGCAACCACAACATTGGGGTCTTCCCCGACCAACTCACTAATTTCCTCATGCTCTCTTTCTCTACAGTGAACATACATCCTGCAAAACACCAAGGTTCAGGAGGGTTAACCCTTTTTTTTTTTAAAACATTCATTCAATAAGGGGGTCCACATGGGCTGTAATGATGACAGTTGTGTGTACACACATGCAGTTTTTACTCTGCCTGAATGTACACACGGCCTGTCCTAAGACAACCTACATGGACCTAGGGCCAACCTTTTATAGGTCGACACCCCGCCAAGACTTGGAACCCAAAGCAAAAATAAAGATTTAAATTGCAAGAGGAGAGAGTTTATACTTACTTGGTCTAGAAAGATGGTCGTTTCATCCACTGTAGCTCCTAGAATCACCACTTTTATCAAAGGGGGCTTTTGGCTCCAGAGTTAATTTCCAAATCAGTAAGGGTGATAATGAGCTGCCAGCTTCTATTTATAGACTTTTTGGCCTGTTTTTGTCACTTTTTTGGCCCCCGTTATCATTTTATTTAAACCAAAAACCATTTAGAGTGATTCAGGAGTTTCATTGGAAGGGTATGATCGGGTATCATGACAATTGTTTGGATTTTTGGGTAACTTTTGATGGTCCATGGAAAAATCTCAGATGATCAACTTGAGCATATAGGTTAGGTTTCTACCCTGACTTTTGTATCTCGTTGTCTTTATCCCTTTGCCATAGGATCGATCCCATTAGGTTATGACACGGAACCATCATTGCTGCTTTAGAAGTGTCACGAGTTTGTGGTAGAGCTTACTGGAACATGGATGCCCTAGGTAGATCCTGGTTGCATTATGGTGTCCATGTTGTCTCTAATCACTGTAGGCTCGGGAGTCCTTGTTGTTTTTCTTGATTATGAGTTTGAGCCTCATTTGCATGATTCCTTTTCACTCTTGACCTCACCCTCGGGACTCCCAAAAGACATAACGAGTCTTCTTTTAAGCCCTTTTCAAACCCTATAAACATGAAAATCTTGCCGAGCAATCTTGTGGCCTTTCATGCTCGTTAAACTGAAATTTGAAGTCATGTTTGTCCGACGATAGTTTACCCCTTTTTCGGTCTAGACGGTCAACTGTACGAACAAAGGTATACTCTAAGGAACTTCCGTTCATTAGAAGAGTACTCTCAGGTATCATTTTAACCCTTTTTCGGGCCTGAGGGACTAAATTTATGAAAAAGGAACCCCCACGGAGTCCATAGTTATGCTCTTTTCAGACTCCCTAAAATTGAAAAGATCGTCGAGTGACCTGATGCTTTCACACTCGTTAAACTGTTCCAGAAGAACATTCCTGACAGATTCCATAGTTAATCTTTTTTCAAACTCCTTAAAAATGAAAAAAATGGTCGAGTGATCTTGTCTTTATCACACTCGTTAAAATGGTTTTGAATAGACATCTTGTCGGTGCTAGTTTACCCCTTTTTCAAACCAACTAGACTACCTTCGAAAAAGGTACCCCAATGGAGTCTCCTTTTACTTTTTTTTTTCAGACTCTCTAAATATGAAAAACCGCCGAGCTTAGCTTCTCTGGGCTCGTTAAATTTACATCGAAGGACGTGACCATTGTGTGTTTTGTTAATCACATTTGCATACCTGTGTCTTTGGTCTAATGCCGGCTCCATGTTTCTCTCAAATGAACCATCTGAAGCATACCTTATACGCAAGACCTGTATCACTTTGCCTCTACGTCTCGACACCTTTGGCCCTTGAAGGATTTTTCCCGAGTGTCATTGCTTTGAACATCAGTCTTGTCCTTTCACCTTGAACTTGTATGTTTGTAACACTTGTTCCTCCATTGTAATGTAACATTCTTTTATTCTTTTTCCAAAATCACTGAAAAAGACAAAAAAATGAAATATACCCCAAAAAGAGGAAGGGAAAAGTATTTTCTCTATTGGAATCACAATAAGTCGCCCTTGGATAAAGCACATCTGTCCATTTGTTCATCAAATAATAGGATTTAATATGACCTTAGGAAGCAGTTCTCACTACATAGATTTGTGTCCTCCTCCATTTGGTTATTCTTCCAAACATAAGGAGAGCTTACATTGCCTCCTACCTCATAAACTTATGTTAATGCCATGTTTCTTGAGTCTCATCATTTGTCGTGTTGTTGTCCAAGGGAATTTTAACCAAGCCTAAGTCATCCCCTCTGTAGTTTGTCTCTTTCCCTCATACCCGACCATCCTGAACATCCAATCAAGTCTTTGTTCGAAATCAATGAAGCCTTCAGTCTGATCATCAATATTCTCTAGTCCATGACCGACGAGCCGTTGAAGACCTCTAGGTAGTGAATTCATATACTCATATTACACTCCTACCCAATTTTTAAAGATTTTGAAGTTGTTGCTCGAGCTCTGAAGACCTCATCTCAAGCCATTAGGCCTTATTAGCTTCTAAGAAAATGGATACTCTACATGTATATATTTTTTATTTCGAGATGTAGCTCCACTGTGTATTATTCGTGGTTACACTTTATATAGTTATATGACAGGATCTATAGTGTATTTGATTGGTAGACATGATTTCATTTTATCCCGAGCATGGGTATGCCCGCCTCGGTGAGACAATTATTATTTTTGCAGATGGTGCCTCCCAATTTCTGGTCCCTGGGCTCACTTGTTCAGCACATCAATAAATATTGTTAATGTATTTCGGCTATTAGATGCTCTTCTGACCTCACACATTAGGGGTCATCTATTATAACCCTAATTTGCACAAGACATGCTTACCTGGTATCAAGCCATCTCAGATTCCTTCTTTGCCAACGCACTGCTGAACAACTCTTCTTAAAAACCTCTTTTATAAAGGCCCACGTGCCCTACTCCATTACTGCATGCGTGTACACACTAGCTGACCCAAAACAGCCCGCGTGTACCTACAAAAGCATGAAAAAAGGAAAGTTGCTGATGGAACACACAGCTTTGGGTGAGTTAACTAAACCTTCCGGCCATGCATGGCCAAGGGTTCAACCAAATACCTAGCTTCTTCTAGCCTATAAAAGAAGGGTTAGGGGTCCCATTTGGAGGAGGAGAATCATAGTAAAGAAAATATACCCGATTGCACATTCCCTTTGTCCCAACCCTTTAGCCATCCTTGTGCAAAGAGAAAGATAGAGAAAATAAGTTGGAGGATAGTTGAAGAGGAGCCCAGGACCAGGTTCATGAAGTAGTGGTAGGCTTTGTCATTGTAAGTTGATTTGTTGAAGTTAATAATAAAGAAATACTTTTCCCGTCCCACCATATGATATTTTCATGGTTTATGGCATACTTGTTTATTGAATCTCCAACCCATTAATCTATATATCAAATGCATGTGGAGTTTGTTATTTGTCTTTTATGAATGCAGGCCAGCCTTGGGAGGAGAATTGTAGTCAAAGAGCGATCAAGCATGAGGAAGGATCAATATCAAAAGCACGAAATAAAGTATGCTCACTTGATGTATTTTCCAGGGCATAGATGAGTAAGGTGATCTCCCTTGCAAAGTTTACAAGGGAACTTAGGTTTACGTCCTATCCATCTAGGTTTCTCAACAAAATCAATGCCCCCAACATGACTAGCACTAACTAGAATTTTCGCCCCAGCATGGCTTGCAGAGGGTGGGTGCGTGCCCCCAGCATAACTTGTAGAGGTTGTCGACCTATATCCAACATGATGCTTAGAGGTTGGTGATTTCTTCTTCCTATTATTCCTCTTTCTATTTCTTTTAGACTTTCGGTTACTAGTAACTGTACTTTCACCAAAGGCAGGAGAAGGAGGAGTAGAAGACTTTGTTGATGAAGAAACATCAACACGATGCCCATGGAATAAATTTCTTAATGAAGAAGTGTCAAGATAATTTGGGACATTTGGAATGGTACCCAACCAAACTGGTAATCCCACATTCAACCCAAGAATGTACAAAGTGGCCATCAAAGGGACACCAATGTTTCCGAAGAATGGAAAAGCACAAGAATCCCCTTATGAAGGGGCTCCTTGGTTGGTATCACCAGGAACTTTATCCATGAAAATATTATGCACAGGTTCTCCCCTTGCGGGATCGTTCAAATCCGTAAAAGTCTCACACACTGACTCTGGTGAACCAGTGGTATAAAAACAATGCCTATAATGAGGCGGCTCCACGTTTCTAAGAGGAAGACCAAAAATTCCTCACGACCAGCAGAGTGGGCATTCTACCACCCTAGGTCAGAGACCCAAAGCAATGACTGACTAACTCACTATGGAAAACTAGGGAGCACAGAGCACACAGTAGAAAAACTCCTAAACGAAAATCAAGCAAATGACTAACTAGTTGGAAGAACAGTTACACCAACCAACACTAGAGAAACTTACCGGTGCAAGTGAAACTCAAATATGGAAGTACCCTCCAGATATACTCTGCAAAGCGTGGCCCGATGTCTACCCTAGGTACCACGGTATACCCCCGCAGTCACCTGTGTAAGTCCCTGGAATAAAGGCAACTAAGTTTCCAGCTCACAAACAATCACCAGGCGGGTACAACCGACAGTCGGGTAGACCACAATGAGCAGGGTATCAAGCTCAAAACATGTCAAGGGTATCGAAAGCAAGTGGTCCAGAAAACAACTGAGGACCTCAAATGGATTTGAGACCCATGAGGCTCCATAGAAAATGCAATTGACGGAATCCCAAGACAAGCCCTCTATATGTGTTCTCCACTACGATTGGTCTAGCTTGGGAGGGGTTATCTCCACTACCTTTCCACATGTGACCTCATGTTTAGCCCATGTGTTAGAGGGGGGTCCCAGATAAATTCCACGATATTGGACTTTAGCACTCCCTAACTTAGACTCCAATGTTTGATTCAATGGCCTTGAAGAGTTTCCTCTCCAACCTAATTCAAGGCCCTAACCCTAAACTAGTTGGTTGACCCTACAAACATAAAAAGTCTAATTAATTTTAGATTAGCGTTATTTTTAAGGTTTCATTTACTCAAAAGGGGTATGGTAGTGAAACCAATGTTGTTAAGACTCTTGTGAAAAATGATGAAACTTATATGAACACTGGCAAAGAATGATTAAATTTTTTTAATTTTTTATTTTGAAATGCTTTTAATATGAGAAGAAAACAAAACACTATGCTAATTTCTTTTCTTTTTCAAATAACAATGCAAAGAAAATGCCAGGAAAGAAAGAGATCTAACAAAATAAGTTTTTTTTTTATTTTCTTCCAATCAAAGAAGAAATAACAAAAGATTCTAAAACAAACTGATGAATGCACGATTCATGGCCCCCCCTTTCAAGCTAAAAATAAGATTAAAAAGCTAGGAAACATAAAAAATGTTCTAAATGAAAAAGAAAGATATAATAGAGTCCAAACCTAGGCTAAGATTCTATGATAGAGACCAAAAACCCTGAGAGATATAACTCTTGAAAAGGAAAAGGATGATTGGCTCTCCTTAAACAAAAGTTTTCTCAACAGGTATGTTGTTGACATTTCAACAGCCAGCGTGTGCACGCAAGCTGTGTAAGGTCAGAGCACATGTACACGCATGCAGACTGTATGTAGGCCGTGTGTACCTCTGCAACTCTTCAAAAATGAAAACAAAAGAAATCAAGAATTGGCAAAGACTACTGGTATTGAGAACTAGAATCATTGAAGGCTCAGAAACTTACTTTGACAGAAAAAGAAAACAATTGAAGGAAACTTTCATAGAACAAAACCAATCTGAGGTGAAACCTAAGCTATAGAATGCAAACAATAAAGACTAGAAAGAGTTCTAGAAAACCCCTGAGAAGGATTATTTCAGACAGGGGAGAGGATGACTGCCTCTCTAAAAGAAATTTTCCGAAATCATACACGCGATTGACACTTCCTCAGCTAGCACGCGACTGACACTTCCTCAGCTAGCATGTACATGTGGGTTGTGGGAAGGTAGGGCGTTGGTACATGCGTGAAGACCTTATACAAGCCATGTGTACCTCCATTGGTCTTGAAAAAAAATGCATTCAATAAAAGAAGCAAAGATAACTGGTATGGAAGACCAAAATCTCTGTTAGCTCAGACTTTTGCAGAAACTTTAAAAAAAAGGAATGGAACTAGTTCTTAAAAATACCCAAGAAAAAATATTCCCAGAAACCCTAGAGATTTCCAGTATGGTCGCCATTTCTGTTGTGGGTGGGAAATCTCTCCTACAAACTATCACTAAGGGTTTTATCATGCATGCAGAAATGACCTAAAGATTCTTACTTTTTACCATCATCCCATGCCTAGACCCCCAGTACTCATATGTAAATACAAGGCTCAAGGGATTAAGTTGACGTACCTTATTATTTGTGTTTGATGTTGATCCCTTTTTTCTCTTGGTCGATCTTTGAATGCAACTCTCCTCCCAATGCTGACTTGCATTCACTAAATACAAACAAATAACTCCACATGCATTTGATCTATGAACTAACGGCTTAGAGATTTAATCAATCNATTTTATTAACTTCACAATGATACCTTACAATGATAAAGTCGGCTACTGCTCCTCGATCCTGGTCCTAGGCTCTTCTTCCACTATCTTCCAACTGCTTTTCTCTATACTTTTGTTTTCACAAGGATGGCTAAAGGTTGGGACAAAGGCAATGCTCAATCGGGTATAGTTTCTTTACTATGATTCTCCTCTTTTCAAATGGGACCCCTAAACCTTCTTTTATAGGCTAGAAGAAGCTAGGTATTTGGTCGAGTGACCAGCCATGCATGGCCAAAAGGTTTAGTTAACTTACCCAAAGTTGTGTGTTCTGTCAACAACTTTCCTTTTTCCGTGCTTTTGTAGGTACATGCAGGTTGTCTTGGGTCAGCTAATGTGTACATGCGTTTAGTAATGGAGCAGGGCGCGTGGGCCTTTATAAAGGGGTTTTTTAAGAAGATTTGTTCAGCAATGTTTTGGCAAAGAAGGAATCTTAGATGGCCTGATGCTAGGTAAGCATGTCTGGTGCAAATTAGGGTTATAATGCAGTAATACATTTCTTCCCTATAAAAGTGTCTCCATTTTTATTGCATAACTCCTTGATATTATGCATAGGTTTCATTGGTATATATATATTGTTTCTCTCTCTTTGTTGGTTTGTGCTTCTTAACAGGTTCAACATCCCAAAAACCTAAGAATGGAGAAAGGAAAACACTAGCAAGGATCAAATGACATTTAAACGGTATGTCATTTATTCCTCATTGAACTAGTTTATATTACAATGAAATCTAAGGAGAAGTTTGTATTCTCTCATGTTTTCTTCTAATTTCTTGTTGAAGTTCGGGAGATTAGTTTGTGTTAGCACTTATCGATTTGTCTAGTAACACTTGAGATTAGTCAAGATGCATAAGGAATCAAACTGTCTCAGACCAAGTATGCACAAGATCTCATTGAGATATTTCACATGACAGAATGCAAGTCTTCCCCAACTCCTTTCCTATCAGGATTCAGACTTGAGGATGGCGGGGAAACTCCATTGGTAAAAAAAAAATTGTACAGAAAACTAGTGGGGAGCTTGTTGTATATCACACACTCTAGACCATACCTCTCCTATGTAGTTGGATCAGTCTACAGGTTCATGCAAGAGCTACATGAGCTACATTGGAAGGTTGCAAAGCATATCCTTCAATATGTATAGGGCACCATCACCTTTTGGATTCACTGTGCAGCAGAATCCACATTGGACCTCATCGGGTTCATTGATTCTGAAAGGGATGGAAATATAATTGATCACAAGTTCACATCTGGTTACTCACTCAATCTTGGTTTTGGGCATATATGTTGGTTGAGCAAGAAGCAGGTTGTTATTACTCTACCTTCAGCCAAGGCAGAGTACATAGGACTAGTTAACATAACCATTCAGGCTATGGGGATACAAAATTTTATCATTGACTTGGGAATTCAGTTTCATCGGTTGATCATCATCTAGTATGACAACTAGAGCACTCTGAAGTTCTACAAATATCTAGTTCAGAGGAAGCGGACGAAGCACATAGAGATCCGCATGCACTACGTCTGGGACTTAGTAAAGAGGGGATCATCAACCTATAGTTCTTTTCTTCATTAGAAAAAATTGTATACATCTTCACCAAGACCTTCACTAAGAATAAGTTACATTATGTGTGCAGTCATATTGGATTGAAGGACACAGTTTCCTAGCAACTGTCAGTACTTTTTTTACATACATTGTACTTTGAGGGGGGGTTTTACCATGAGGTTTTCCCTCTTTCCTCATTTATTTCAGTGTATCTTTTGTATTTGGGTACCTAACATGGCCTCATTGTTGGGACCCATTCTTTATTTTCACCATAGTGATTTTCAAGGGGGTCTTGGAGATACTTCACACATGCCTAGGAATTCTTTTTCCTAAGGTTTTCCCTATGTTTACTAGTCATTATTTAGTCTCCTATAGTATAGGGAGAATATTCCTATAGGATAATATTCTCTTTCATTCACACTTAAGTTTGATCAGTTGAGTGGAGTCTAGATGCCTATTGAGATCAACTACTGCTTCCAAATTTTCCTTCCCTTTTCTATTTTCCTAACATATTTTATTTTTCCCTTTATTTTCCCTCTTCTATACTTTCCCTTTTCCTGTATTCCCTTCTTCTATCTCTTTCTAGTTACCATACTTAGTCACATTTAGAAAATCGGTGGGTTCATGGGTAGGCGAATTAGTGGGTCTTCATCCCCATCCATTTTCCTATACCACAAGTCCATCTGACCACCTTGCTATATCATACTTAGAATATTTTTCAACATCATGGATTCGTGGGGTCAAACTTTCATTCTCCAAGTTCCATGATATCCACTTTGCACCCAAAATTCTGTGATCATCATTTCAACCATGGGACTTGTTGCGGGTCTTGAGTCCCTAAAATCATTTTATTTCTCCTACATGCAAGTCTGACCGACCATTATTCTACACTTGACTTATTTTTTATCATCCTCAACCATGAGTTGGCGGGTTCATAAAAAAATTCACATTCAAAACTACTCTCATCCATCTCTACCATTCTCACGCTTTTTCCAATATGCATTGAATGTTTTTTAATGCTAACAAATAATTGTGAGGGATTCAAAAAGATTGTCATTAATGGAAAAAGACTCGAGGAGATTATTCATTAAATTGCATTAATTCACCATTTTCCAAAGCATTATATTATTGTCATCTCTCTGAAAGGATTTATTTCAAGTTATTATTCAAATTAAGAATAATCCCATCAACCTAAATGGAAGTAGCATATAGACAACAATTCTATAGAGATACTTTGAATATTTTTGGCCGTGAAGACCAAAAATTTCAGTGGTCCAGAGCATATTCATATTACTCATCTCCTACAACACAAAAAGAAGTAATCTGGACATCTGAAATTTCTCGTGCAAGGTGTGTTCCTGAGGTATTCGACTGCAAAGAACTTGTTGGATGGTGCATGGAGAAGCACGTGTTGAGCCATAGGATTATACAACTCCAAGTTCATTCTCTGGTTTCTCTTTCACCACAAGTCTTTCGCAGGATGTTGAAGCTCCCAGAGATGACACTTACCTTCAAAGGAAAAGACTGTAGAGATTTCTTGAAGAGACATAACAATGGCCTTGACCTCTTTCCTGAATATTTGGAGAATCATGCATCTATTCCAAAAGACATAACCAAGATTCACGTCGAATCTTTTAAGAACCCCTTTTGGGAAATCTCTTGGTTGTTTACCAGGTTGATAGGTTAGGAAAGAACTGCTACTATTTCTCACATGATTATTTATAATTTATATTTTATAGTAAAAGAACAAGCCATCTTTGACTAGGGAAAATTGATTTCTATCGAAATCAGGTGCCAGTTAACGCACTACAAAAGGGATAAAAATTCTTCATGGCATCATATCTGATATTTGCTATAGTGTATTGTTGTCAATTCCTAAAATTGACCATAAGTAAGAGGGTGAATTGTGAAACAGATCCGGTTACCTTCTAGTATCAAGAATTGGAGACATAAGACCCCTTTATATTTTTATGAAGTCTATAATGATTTTTTTTCATTCTTCAAGAGGCTATTGTTGGGAGAGAATACTTCAAGGATATATGAACAATATAATAAATTTCTAGAGAAAAGAGGAAATATAGAACAAATGGAGAATCATAGTGTCATAAGGATATTATGTTCCAAAGAAAATCCTTATTTTCTCCCATATCATGTGTCTGATAAATTATTCATTACAGAGGTGGCAAGACAATACAATTTCTGGCTGCATTTTTTCCACGAAAAAAGGAAAAATCAATTCATCCCCTTTCCATGGAAGATTAGAGATTTCATATTCAGAAACATAAATAAAATTGATGAGTTTGTGAATCACTTCAACAATGTAAGTATAATGTATGCTGAAAAAATAAAGGGGTTTGATCCTAAGAACATCTTTGTGGAACATATGTTGTCAGTAGGATTCATCAACTTGTTCATTCATATTATCTTGAATGAAGAAGAAGATAACACCTAAATCTCTCTTGTACACAATGCTGGTGACTTAGAAACAATACTCAATACTAATGAGTTTTATAAGAAAAAAGGAAAGGAGAACCCAGTATCCAGTTGTTACTCCCAAAACTACCACATCTCGGAGCAATGCTCCAATGACTCACCTAATTAGAAATATTGTCAGCAACAGTTCAAGAGGTGGAAGAGAGAAGAATCCCCCCTTTGAGAAAATTGAGAATTCGCATAAGATTCATGTAAGAAAGAAAAGAAAAAAATGGATACAAGAAGAAGAGGACAACCTCATAGAAAATGGCATCCAAAGATTTTCTCTAGATGACATGGAGTTGCAGGTGGATAATGAGAAAATATTTCTCATCATGAGACAACCAGAAATTGTAACTCAACAAAATGTTTTATTGGAAGTTGTTGCAAATGAGATTTTTAGTGAAGAGGAAACCTTCACTTTTCATTGTGTTAACTTTTATAATGAGTCTAAAAAATTGATTCTGGAAATAGGTGATCAAAAAAAAAAAAAAAGAAAATATCGCTCAGAGGTCAACCTGAAAGACATGTGGTCGTCCCAAAACTCTAAAATTCACAAAGCAACCGATCAGGCTTTTGATGATTCCATTGATGGGTTGGAAGTCGAAAATGCCAAGCTAAAAGAAAGGATCAAAGAATTGGAGGATGCATTGATTCCTATTCCAATCTTGGCCAGTCCTTTGTCAATGGTCAAACCAACCACACTTAATATTAAGTTGAAAGGATCTTCAAGACTACTCACAACATTTGGGATTTATGTAGAAAAAAATATTAAGAAGAGAATGTCACTAATAACATAGGCATGGGAGGTTTCAAAAAATATTGTTTCTTTTGGCTCGAGGGAACATGCCTTCCATGAATATTTGCAAGATGATCTAAAGAATGAATAAGTTTTCTACACTGATGATTTATTACCATTTGGAATAAAAGTCTCTAACATGATGGAACTAAGAATAAGAGAGGAGGATATTCCTTCCCCAAGTCGAATAAAACAACTAAATTCTTGTTGGAAGGAAAAGATTAAAAATTTGAATAACACTGTTCAAGCATGCAGTGAAGCCATACTAAAAAGAGAAGAATTGTTCAAGAGACTCACAGAGATAGACCTAGAAGGAGGTACTAACAAAGTACAAGACCCTAAATTAATTCTCAACTCAATGTTTCTAACAAAGCAACAATTTGACGAACAAGTTTAGATATTTAAAGGGTTATCCGTTGAAAATTTTTATGGCATACTAGAATATAATGAAGATGAAATAGACAATTGGCTAGTTGATTATTCCATGAAAAATCAACATATTGAGGAAGTAGTACATGGTATTTCTCTTGACTTAAGAGACTTGTAAGGTGAGTTAATCAACATTAAAATATGGCATGAAATAAACATCGCACCAATTAAAAGTTATATGTAATATTGGTTCAACAAGGAAATCAAAAAATTAACCAAAGAAGGGAAAGAAACAGTTGAGATGGTTTCTGTAACTGTCAATAAAGAAAATAAAAAGATAGTAGCAAGCAAGTGAATACATGAGAGACCATCATAGTAAGTTCACGTTTATCAAATTTTTGCTTTCTTTATCATTTTTTCATCCAGTTACTTTGCTTCTTTGATTATAAAGGTTTAACCAAAATATGATAACTTCTCCTTGTCCTCTTTCCATGTATTTCTACTCTACATCACCCACCATTCTCCTTCTACAACTTACTTATTTTTCATATTTTCTTTATG
>JASDQU010242428.1:3850-52713 GCA_032191745.1 Picea mariana | reverse complement strand
GTTTTTAGTTTCATGCTCATGTTGTTATTTAGTTCTTGTTTAATTCTTGTTCATACCTTTATTGTTTTCTTTCTAACCTTTTTCATTACAGCTGTCATGACTAGAAGAGCCCAACTAGGCATGTAAGTGCTCACTTTTTGCTCACACATTGACGAAAAGAGCACGAACAGGTACCTAACATGGCCTCGTTGTTGGGACCCATTCTTTATTTTCACCATAGTGATTTTCAGGGGGGTCTTGGAGATACTTCACACATGCCTAGGAATTATTTTTCCTAAGGTTTTCCCTATGTTTACTAGTCATTATTTAGTCTCCTATAGTCTAGGGAGAATATTCCTATAGGATAATATTCTCTTTCATTCACACTTAAGTTTGATCAGTTGAGTGGAGTCTAGATGCCTATTGAGATCAATTACTACTTCCAAATTTTCCTTCCCTTTTCTATTTTCCCAGCATATTTTATTTTTCCCTTTATTTTCCCTCTTCTATACTTTCCTTATTTCCCTTTTCCTTTATTCCCTTCTTCTATATCTTTCTAGTTACCATACTTAGTCACATTTAGAAAATCGGTGGGTTCATGGGTAGGCAGATTAGTGGGTCTTCATCCCCATCCATTTTCCTATGCCACAAGTCCATCTGACCACCTTGCTATATTATACTTAGCATTTTTTTCAACATCATGGATTCGTGGGGTCAAAATTTCATTCTCCAAGTTCCACGATATCCACTTTGCACCCAAAATGCTATGATCCTCATTTCAACCATGGGACTTGTTGCAGGTCTTGAGTCCCTAAAATCATTTTATTTCTCCTACATGCAAGTCTGACCGACCGTTATTCTACACTTGACTTATTTTTTATCATCCTCAACCACGAGTTGGCGGGTTCGTAAAAAAATTCATATTCAAAACTACTCTCATCCATCTCCACCATTTTCACGCTTTTTCCAATATGCATTGAATGTTTTTTAATGCTAACAACTAATTGTGAGGGATTCAAAAATATTATCATTAATGGCAAAAGACTCCAAAAGATTATTCATTAAATTGCATTAATTCACCATTTTCCAAAGCATTATATTATTGTCATCTCTCCGAAAGGATTTATTTCAAGTTATTATTCAAATGAAGAATACTCCCATCAGCCTAAATGGTAGTAGCATATAGACAAACATTCTATGGAGATACTTTGAATATTTTTGGTCGTGAAGACCAGAAATTTCAGTGGTCCAGAGCATATTCATATTACTCATCTCCTACATCACAAAAAGAAGTAATCTGGACATCTGGAATTTCTCACGCAGGGTGTGTTCCTGAGGTATTCCACTGTAAAGAACTTGTTGGATAGTGCATGGAGAAGTACATGTCGAGCCAAAGGATTATACAACTCCAAGTTCATTCTCTAGTTTCTCTTTCACCACAAGTCTTTCACAGGATTTTAAAGCTCCCAGAGCTGACACTTACCTTCAAAGGAGAAGACTGCAGAGATTTCTTCAAGAGACATAACAATGTCCTTGACCTCTTTCTTGAATATTTGGAGAATCATGCATCTATTCCAGAAGACATAACCAAGATTTAGGTCAACTCTTTTAAAAACCCCTTTTGGGAAATCTCTTGGTTGTTTACCAAGTTGATAGGTTAGGAAAGAACTGCTACTATTTCTCACATGATTCTTTTTAATTTATATTTTATAGTAAAATAACAAGCCATCTTTGACTAGGAAAAATTGATTTCTATCGAAATCAGGTCCCAGTTAACACACTACAAAAAGGATAAAAAAATCTTCATGGTATCATATCTTATATTCGCTATGGTGTATTGTTGTCAATTCCTAAAATTGACCATAAGTAAGAGGGTGAATTGTGAAACAGATCTGGTTACCTTCTGGTATCAGGAATTGGAGACATAAGACCCCTTTATATTTTTATGAAGTCTATAATGATTTTTTTTCATTCTTCAAGAGGCTATTGTTGGGAGAGAATACTTCAAGGATATCCAAACAAGATAATAAATTTCTGGAGAAAAGAGGAAATATAGAACAAATGGAGAATCACAGTGTCATAAGGATATTATGTTCCAAAGAAAATCCTTATTTTCTCCCATATCATGTGTCTGATAAATTATTCATTACAGAGGTGGAAAGACAACACAATTTATGGCTACATTTTTTCCATGAAAAAAGGAAAAATCAATTCATCCCCTTTCCATGGAAGATTAGAGATTTCATATTCAGAAATATAAATAAAATTGATGAGTTTGTGAATCACTTCGACAATGTAAGTATAATGTATGATGAAAAAATAAAGGGGTTTGATCCTAAGAAAATCTTTGTGGAACATATGTTCTCAGTAGGATTCATCAACTTATTCATTCATATTATCTTGAATGAAGAAGAAGATAACACCCAAAGCTCTCTTTTATACAATGTCGGTGACTTAGAAACAATAATCAATACTAATGAGTTTTATAAGAAAAAAGGAAAGGGTCCCAGTGAAAGGATCACCCAGTATCCAGTTGTTACTCCCAAAACTACCACATCTCGGAGCAATGCTCCAACGGCTCACCTAATTAGAAATATTGCCAACAACAGTTCAAGCAGTGGAAGAGAGAAGAATCCCCCCTCCGAGAAAATTGAGAATTCGCATAAGATTCATGTAAGAAAGAAAAACAAAAATTGATACGAGAAGAAGAGGACAACCTCATAGAAAATGCCATCCAAAGATTTTCTCTAGATGACATGGATTTGCAAGTGGATAATGAGAAAATATTTCTCGTGATGAGACAACCAGAAATTGTAACTCAACAAAATGTTTTATTGGAAGTTGTTGCAAATGAGATTTTTAGGGAAGAAGAATCCTTCACTTTTCAAAGTGTTATTTTTTATAATGAGTCTAAAAAATTGATTCTGGAAATAGGTGATCAGAAAAACAAAAAAAGAAAATATCACTTAGAGGTCGACCTGAAAGACATGCGGTCATCCCAAAACTCTAAAATTCACAAAGAAACCGATGAGGCTTTTGACGATTCCATTGATGGGTTGGAGGCCAAAAATACCAAGCTAAAAGAAAGGATCAGAGAATTGGAGGATGCATTAATTCCTATTCCAATCTTGGACATTCCTTTGTCAATGGTCAAACCAAACACACTCAATATTAAGTTGAAAGGATATTCAAGCCTACTCACAACATTCGGGATTTATGTAGAAAAAAATATTAAGAAGAGAATGCCACTAATAACATAGGCATGGGAGGTTTCAAAAAATATTGTTTATTTTGGCTCGAGGGAACATGCCTTCCATGAATATCTGCAAGATGATCTAAAGAATGAATAAGGTTTCTACACTGATGATTTATTACCATTTGGAATAAAAGTCTCTAACATGATGGAACTAAGAATAAGAGAGGAGGATCTTCCTTCCCCAAGTCGAATAAAACAACTAAATTCTTGTTGGAAGGAAAAGATTAAAAATTTCAATAACACTGTTCAAGCATGCAACAAAGCCATACTAAAAAGAGAAGATTTTTTCAAGAGACTCACAGAGATAGTCCTAGCAGGAGGTACTAACAAAGTACAATACCCTAAATTAATTCTCAACTCAATGTTTCTAACAAAGCAACAATTTAATGAACAAGTTCTGATATTTAAAGGGTTATCAGTTGAAACTTTTTATGGCATACTGAATATAATGAAGATGAAATAGACAATTGGCTAGTTGATTATTCCATGAAAAATCAAGATATTGAGGAAGAAGTACATGGTATTTCTCTTAACTTAAGAGACTTGTAAGGTGAGTTATTCAACATTAAAATCTGGCATGAAATAAACATCGCACCAATGAAAATTTATATGTAATATTGGTTCAACAAGGAAATCGAAAAATTAACCAAAGAAGGGAAATAAATAGTTGAGATGGTTCCTATAACTGTCAATGAAGACAATAAAACGATAGTAGCAAGCAAGTGAATACATGAGAGACCATCATAGTAAGTTCACGTTGATCACATTTTTTCTTTCTTTATTAGTTTTTCATCCAGTTAATCTGCTTCTTTGATTATAAAGGTTTAACCAAAATCTGATAACTTCTCCTTGTCCTCTTTCCATGTATTTCTACTCTACATCACCCACCATTCTCATTCTACAACTTACTTATTTTTCTTATTTTCTTTATGGTCCGCGGGAGCCCCAATCCCATGTTGGGTATGTGCTATATTCTTTCAATGCGTGTGTGTGGGCATGTCAGATTCGACAGCTGCATCTAACGATCCTGAATTCATTCGTTCTTTATGTTGTGTGCACTGATCACTTTCCTGGGGGGTCCCAGGGGGGCAAGTTTCCCCCCCCATAGTTACACATAGCATTCGGGGAAGTGCCCCTAAATTTGTTTTTTGGGTGGGTTTTTCTATTTTAGCAGATTTTTCTATTTTTAGTGATTTTTAAAATTAATCTCGGATTAAGGGATTAGTTTTTTGGTAGCTACAAAATACCTAAAATATTATTTATATTGTATGGTGAATGGTGAAATTAATACAATGAAGAGTTGAAAGGTGTGGCACTAAGGAAGGATGGTTTTCTCCCAGTTAAGGGTTTCTAGTGTAAATCTATGTGTACTGTGTATGAGCCATTGATTAATTTCAGTTTTTCTTAAGAATCTGTATGCATTGCTTTACTTCACAGGTTTAAAAACTTACATCCCATTCCTAAGGAAAAACGCATTTAAATTTCAAGGAGTTGTAATAGACTATATATTTTTTCAGAAATCCCAAGACAACTATTTCGGGATCCGTTTTGACTGTACTTTGTAACTCTAATTTTTTAGTACAAAGTATTTGAGATTGATCAATCATTATATTTATTTGAGCTCCCCATGTTTTACTCTATTAAATTTCTCTTATGCATGCAAACCATCTTCTTTTATTTTATGTGTCATAAATATTTAATTTTAACTATGATGGATATGAGGAAAATTTGTCTATCGCTTTCAAATGTATGAAGTGTGTGGTTCCTAGTCATTCCTCAAGAACTCTCTGAAAAGAAAAAGAAAAACATTTTCTTTCTTGTTATTTTTTCTTGCAATATTTATATTTCTTTGATTATCACGACGGACTTCTGCAAAGTCCCATATTCTAAAAATCTAAAGTCCCAAGAAAATCATAAAATAAAAGAGGAGTACCACCTATATAAAAATACAGGGGGATTTGTATCCCCATGAGGTTGTCTTTTCGGTCCTAACGGATTCAATCGTCAACATTTTTGGTGACCATACTGGCCACTGAATTGAAATTTGAAATCTGGTTTAACATCTTTTGGAAAATACATGACTTTTTGCTAGGGTGATCAACCCCACCTGGAAATTGGATTGAATAATCAATGAAGAATATTACATCATCTATATAATCCGGTAATAACAAAAACCGATACCCGGAATTAGAAAGGTCCTGGTAGATATTAGCCTGAGAAAAATAAATACAAATCCTTTAGAGAAAGAGGAGAGACGAGCAACAAGACCGAAGAAACAAAAGGCTAGCTAGAGCAACACAAGGAAAAGGTTGGGATTGAAGATGGAAGAATACAAGCGATCCATTACCAGAAGTAAAATCAAGCAACTTTGTATTCTAAGAAGTGGAAATCATATTCTTGGAACATCTCTGGACATGGAATAAATAAATTAACAACCAAGAGAAGAACCAAGAAGAGAACTTCATGAAGAGAGACAAAGAGGTGGAAGATATGTTGTAATAAATCAAGAAAACCAAAGAAGAATAATAGATTCCCCTTTTCATATTCTAGGTGAGGAACATAACCTTCCTATTCTCCCTAAGGTTACCTTGAAGGAAATTTTTGGATATGGAACAATCGATGCCAAAATACACCTTAACTTATTTCTTGATGTTTGTGATTTTCATCGTGTTGAATATGACGATGTGATGGTAAGGTTATTTCTTCAAACCTTATTGGGAAGAGCTTACGAATGGTACAAGACATTACCCAGTAGGTCCATTGGCTCATTTAATGACCTTGAAGCCATGTTCTTGACTATGTCCACCCCCCCAGTTTCATATCATACCCTTCTCAATGATTTCACCCAGATTGGTTTGAGGAATAATGAGAGAATACGAGATTTTAATCTCAGGTTCAATAAAACCTTGAGTAAGATTACAGAAGATAAATGACCCAATTACCCATTCATATTTGGTTGTTATAAGAATGTTTTTCCCCCAAATGTGAAATATGTTATCAGAACATCCCAGATGGATACCTTGGAGGAAGAAATTATTAAATCCACTATGATGGAAGAAATTATGATTGAGACAAGTGTCGACTCTGACATTATCTTGGGAAAAGTAACAAGGCAGCTAGGAGGCTTAAGTTTTGATAATCAAGGATCTTCTAGCTCAAGAAATAACGAGGAACTGAATCCACGGGTGACCCAAACAAGTGGAGAAGGATTTTTAAAGGGGACCATACTAGATGTGAAGGTAGACCCTGTTGCAGCACAAGAAACCTTGCAAAGAATTGAAATTGCAGAAGTGAATAGAACCATCAGGAAAACGAAGAATGAGATAACTAGATTAAGAAGGGGAGACAATTATGTAGCAAATCCAAGAATGTAGGTCCATGAGAAAATAAGGAACCCTCCCTAAGAAAAGAGTGTGAGGTTTGAAAATACTGATAATCCGCAAATGCTAAGGGTTCCCAGGTAACCAATCACAATGCGCCTATTCTGGATGATGTATATGATGAGAAAATGGTTGAGAAAGAGAACTATTATTTACCTTATGAAATTTTTGAAACTATACGGATGGAAGGATGTGAGATGTCTATGTGTATTTTTGAAGAAGGTGACAATGAACCCGGCTCGCAAGAAAATGTCACCCAGACATGGGAATTCATAAATAAATCCAAGAATAAAAATGATTTGAAAAAATAAAATGAAAAAGAAAAAGAAAAAATGAATAAGGAAAAGGAAAATGAGAATGTGATGGAGAGTGTTGGAAGCAATAAGCAACACCTGATGTCAATCCCCGCCCAGATGAAATACAATGTTGTATAGGACTTGAGTAAACTAAGAATAACTCTTCCTTTTACAAAAGTGGTGAAGATTCCCCAACAAAGGGAAAACATTTTGAGATTATTGGATGATCCATCTGAAAAAGTGGAAGCTGATGTTACAAGTCTGAAACAAAGCCATAAAAAAATCAATCGTCAAGTTGAGAGGTAAAATTTTGTCCTTCTATATTTCAATTGAAAATCATGATGTTGCACTTCATAATTGTTTAGTCGATACTAGCGCAACAAATAATATTATGCCACTAGCATTCATGGAGACATTGGGTATGAACTGCACCAAATATTATGAGAGTGGTGAAATTATATATGTGATTGCTTCCAGAAAAGTGTCAGCTTATGGTGAAATTAAATACTTTTATTCTTGGATCACGATGGCTCCCCATATCATTACAGTTTTCAATATTATAGTGGTAGACCTCCCTCCTGCATATGGATTTGTGCTAGGAAGTTATTGGTCATCTATGATCAGGGGATACATAATGAACAATGGAAGCTACATGACGTTACCAGACAAAGAAGGAGAAATGATTAAGATTTCTCGTGAAACCAAAAAACCCTTCTCTTTCAAAAAGAAGGATAATGAATTAACAAAAGATTATATCAAAGTTGGGATCATAAACTATGTTATCCTAGACATGGAACAGACTGAAATCCTGATGAAAATTCAAGGTATGGAGAATCAAGAGCATCGGTTTGAAGGTTTTTGGAGGATTCCATTCAATGGATCTTGCTCGAGTTCTAGGAGTGGAGTTGGAATTGTCCTTGTAAGTCCAAGAAATACTGTGCATCCACATGCTATCAAACCTGAATTTGCATGTACCAATAATGAGGCAGAATATGAATCTTTGATTCAGGGAATTATTCTTATACAAGAATTGAAGATAGAACATTTAATTTTGATTGGCGACTTCGAGTTGGTAATAAATCAAGTCACCTAGAAGTATAAAATCAAAAAGGAAAGACTCAAATTATATTTCAAAAGAGTTAACAAATTGATGGAATCTTTCATCTCTTTCATTCAACATTTCTTTCATTCCAAGGGACAAGAATCAAAAGGCATATTCATTATCTTTGGCAATCACATTGTCGAGCCTAGATGATATTCAAAGAAAAACATATTTTCGAGTAGAAAGAGTATTCTTACCTTTTGTACATGGTAACCAAGAATATTTACAAGTATTTGAGAATGATGAAGAATTGGAATTTTTTTTAATGAAAGATGATGAAGATGAAGACAATCACATAACTATTTTCCCAATGTAATACCCCAAGACTGAGCCTCGATTGAAATTGTAAAATATGTTTTATAGGCTGATGATCCAGGTGATTATAAGCTAGGAGGATTATGAGATGATTAGGACGGAGAGCCTAAATGATAAAGGACAATGAGATTATTTTTGTATATGTAAACACTCATATCATTAATACAATACATCACTATGTGTATGTCAACCACATTAAAAGAGTACGGGGGACTAAACTCCACTAGGAAGGGAAATGGAGGGGTTAAGAGCCTAGAGACTATGGTGAGGATAATTATTTTATCCTAATTTCTTATGGGAATGAGAATGAATCCCAAGTGGAGAGAAATGATATCCTTGAGAGACATGTGTCATCAAGGGCACATGAAAATAAAGGTGGGGGAAACTAGTCCATTTGGGGATTCACTCATCCATTCATGCTTCTAGCCATTCTATGAATCATTTGACCTATGCATCATTCACAAACTCTTGGAGCCTACATGCACTCTTGAACTACCCATACCTTTCCTATTATCAATAGTAAACCGTATCCCTCCTGGGATGCACAATGCATTTGTACCTATCTAATCAAGTGTTGTACCTTTTCATTATTAGAAGCATATGTCCCATGCTCTAAAAGTTTTTGCTTCCATCAATTGTGCCTTAGTTGAAATTTTATATTGTCTTCACAATTACATGTAATTGGTCGACTTAAGCACTGAATTGAAGAAATAGGTTGTCAGGCCCATGGGATTGAAGAGACAATTTGTCATGCCCATGGATTGAAGAGGTGGGTTGTCAGGCCTAGGATAAACTCTCTCCAGGTGAGAGAACTATTGGGAAATTGATCTCTTGAGGGATCCCAACTAAATCTACAATTCTCTGAGACTTCCTATTCATCCTGTTGCTAAATCCCTGGAAGGGAAGTGGGGAAGTCGAAGGATTGTTGAGCAGAGAAGGGGAACACTTCCTAGGGTGGGACAGGCATGTAGGGAATGAGAGACTGTAGGATGGTAGTTCGAGTTGGATCTTGGGATGAAATCCTTCCTATTTTTTGTATTGTATCATCCTAGCTAGGAATACCTTTACCCGAGTGGAGTTTATTCCCACCTCGGGGTGACCCACTACTGATATTTCTGAGCAGTGTGGTCTAAGGTTGGGAGGATCATGGAAGGTTTGCACATAGTTGGTGGTCTTCTATAAAAGATAAGTATCATTTTTTTGGATTTACTTCACACATACCTAGAAATTATTTTTCCTAAGGTATTTCCTTATTTATTATTCACTATTAGTCATTATCCAGTATCCTATATTTTAGGAAGAATATTCCTCTAGGGATAATATTCTCTTCAATTTTCACTTCAGTTTGACTAGTTGAGTGGAGTCTATATGCTACACTAGATTTGTCACCATGCAACATTGGGATCATCACCAGATAATGTGCATTAGACTTGGTATCATCACTATATTGGAACATTACCCATGATTCCATGATCTCCTCCTCACTTCACTCTATTTTAGTTAGTTAACCGAAGACTGGTAGACTAGTTAACTCAGCTAGGTGGCAGTTCACTCCCGTAACTTCCTGATAGACTAGACTAGGTGGAAGTTTACTCCATTAACTACTAGTTTGTGTCCATATCACTCTATACCACCACTATGGTGCATTGGCTTCTCCTCTGGTGCACATTAGTTGAGTTATAAAAAGTATATCATGTGTAAATTATTCATTATTCATTGCGATTAATGACAATTCTTCCATTCTTTCTCTCTTACTTCTTCTTTCTCAATTTCTCTCTATAAATGTGTGTGGTATTTTCTATATATATCTATTCTATGTAGTTTCAACACATTTACATGGCATCATAGCCGACGGACTGCAAAGAAAAATCTACACCAAATTTTTGCAGGTACCAAAGATTGAAGACAATAGAAAACTGGAATTCCCAAAAGAATTCATTCTTACACCTTACAATTACCTTGCATGGAAGGAGAGAATAATAATACATATCCGAACTAGAGGATTATACAAGTTAAACTTGTATACATACACAAAACTGACATCATCCATAGAAAAATTCAAGTATCTAAATCGAATGGATGAACCATTTAAAACAATTTGCAGCCTCATCTCTCCCAATCTCCTTTTTCATATATCTTCCTGTAAAACCCCCAATGAATCCTGGACCACCTTGGAAGGGATATTTGGAAAAAATCATGAGACAAGGGGACACATGATCGAGGTAGAATTTCTCAAATTGGATCCAAAAAGCTTCGACAATCTCCAATATTTCTTTACAAAATTCAAGGATTTAATGTCACAACTCAAAGCTTGTGAGGTTCATTCTCACCATTCTCTCCAAACTTGATCCTGAATTATGTGTGTTTGTATCCACATTCCATTCATTCAAATTCACCTCTGAAGCCACCTAGAAGATGCCTTCTCTTGAGCAATTTATCGAATCCCTGACACAAGAGAAAACCAAGCTCATCAACATGGGAAAAATCAAAGGCCAAAAGGCACATGCACTTACTGTGAAATATGGCAGCCATCAATATCAGAAATCTAAAGATAAATACAAAAGGAAAGCTCATGAAAATCTGAAGAAGGAAGGGTACTGAAAACCCTTCACCGATGCCTCTAGATCCAAAGGTGGAAAGGGAAGAAAAGGGGAGAAATGCACATACTTCCATAAAGGATTCCATACATAATCTGAATGCATGTAGAAAAAAATAGATCTAATGACTCAAATATTTCATCAAAACAACCTTCGAGATTGCATCCCTAAGGGTGCCAAGAAGAAGAAGCCAGAAGATCAGAATCTCAAGAAAGGAAATTCTTTCCATGCCTTGATTGCCATCAACTCCTCTCATGGTTCTTGGATCGTAGATTCAAGAGCATTGCATCACATGGATGCCACAAAAGAATTTTATTATTCATTGGATGCATGCAAATATCCTCCTATTCTAATGGGGGCAACTCTCCATTCGATGTCACCGACAAAGGAAGGATTGAACTCACCAATGGAATCTTCGAGAATGTGTTGCACGTTCCCAAACATTCCGTAAATATTCTCTTTGTGTTTCAGATGATGAATTACGACACCGGAAAGAAATTCATATTCACACCAAATGCAGTGGACATCTATGACATGCAAACCAATTCCAAGGTTTGTACCAATGAGGTAGATCATCAATCTAGATTGTATAAATTTTCTGAATTTATTGAACTAGATTATGCTTTACTTCCTATGCATGTTGATGAAAGTAGTACGATATGGCATGAAAGGTTCGGGCATTTGAATTTCATATATATGCAAAAACTTAGCAAGAAAATATTGGTTTATGGTCTACAAGACATCCATTTCTCCAAAGGAATCTGTGAAGGATGGGTTCTTGGAAAACACCCTCAAGAAAAATTTGACAAAGGAAAGACTCAAAGAGATTCCTCTCCTTCATATATAATCCACACTGGCCTCATGGGTCCTTTTCCACATCCATCAATTAGAAAAGAGAGGTTTTTTCTCATTTTTGTTGATGATTTCTCACGTTTCACATGGATTTACTTTCTGAGGAAAAAATATGAGGTCTTTCAACACCTCAAAGATTTCAAAGCCCTTGTTGAGACACAGTCCAGAAAGAAAATCAAAGCCCTTCGAACTAATAATGGGGGAGAGTATGTCAATCATGAGATCCAAAATATTTTTTTATGAGGAAATGATTCAGTTGTAGCACATAGTTCCCTATACTCCGCAGCAAAATGGAGTTTCTAAGTGGAAAACAAATCTTCAAAAGAGATGGAATCTTGCATGCTACATGAAAATTCACTACCACATAGACTATGGGCCGAAGAAATTAATTGTGCAACCTACATCCAAAACTGATCTCCCCATAAATTTGTCAAGGATAAGATCCCCTACGAGGCTTGGAGCGTCCTGAACCCATAAGTGACCCACTTTTGTATTTTCGGTTCACGTGCATGGGCCCAAATTCCATATGAAAAGAGGAATGCACTTGATCCACAAAGAACATAGTGTATATTTGTTGGACAACCCAACGGTGTGATGGGATACATACTTATTGATCTTTCCTCAGACCATATCATCATTGAGCGAAGTGTCCAATTCGAGGAAAGTGTCTCACATGTACCTTAGCTGCCACATGTAGACAACTTCATTCTTCCACCTGTCCGAGATGATGAGCATGCACATGCCAAATCTTCTTTAGAAAAGATTTCTGATTCAAAGGACTCAGATGATCCAGATATAGATTTAGTACAGTCATATGTAGAGTTAGAGAATCCAGATGCAGATGAAGAGCCAGAGCAGAGGCCCAAGTGGGAACATACTACTCTTCAGGATGCAAGGGATCCTATTAGTGATCCAGCTAATACTAGGAGGACTCGATATGATTTTGAGGAGCCTCCTAATGCACTCACTGCCACTAAACCATTTCCCTCCAGACATATTTTCTAGGCTCAATATTCAGATCCACGGTATTATGGCGAGGTTGCTGGAAATACCTTTTGGGAATCCGTCATGCAGGAGGAGTAAAACTCCCTCCTCGAGAACCAAACTTGGGACTTGGTTCCCCTTCCTTATGGAAGGACACTTGTCATATGCGGATAGGTCTATAGGACCAAGAGAACAATGGATGGACAGATTAGTAGATACAAAGCTAGGCTTGTTGGCAAAGGCTTTCAGCAGGTACATGACATTGACTATTGTTGGCCCTTGGTTAGGGAAGAAAGTGAAGATTAAGGAAGAAAGGAAAAGTATGAACTACGCAGAAGGCATAGTGACTGATATTGGGTCAAAGTGGTCAAAGAAGTGGAAAATAAGGAGTGAAGTAAGATAAAATGAGTCTTTGAACGAGAAGATTGAGGAATATAGATCAGCAAGGAAGATGGATCTTGGACAACTCAACAAGCGAAAAAATCCACCAATGGATTCTTTGGAGCACCTCACGGGAAAGAAGGAAAGATGAGTTGGTGAAGCCCTGAAAATGCAGGTCAAGTTGACCTACAGTTTTAGACACCTAGGGTTTTGGGATCTAGGGTTTTGACACCTAGAATTTTGTCATGAAATGTATAAATAAAGGTCTAGAGGACCTAGGAGGGTCGGTTCGAAGAGGATTGTATTGTTGATGTCGAGTGATTATTTTTGAGTGTAAGGAGATTATTGTGTTGTGAGAATATTGTTGTATTGTAAGATCTTCAATTGGGTGCAAAGATCAACCCTTCAGTTGGGTGCGTAGGGCGGGGAGAGAAAGAGAGAGAGATATGCAAGCTAAGTGTGCATATAGAACTATATGTTTTCATATAATACATCAATAAACATAGTTTTGTGGACGTAGCCCTAGGGAGAGGGTGAACCACGTATATCTTGTTGTTATGTGTGATTGATGTTGTGTTATTTTCCTTATGTTATTCTGTTATTGCAATATTGTGTTATATCTGAGATATAGTTGTGCAAAGTAGACTTCAGTAGGTAAATGAATAACTAGATCTCTGAGTGTTGTTGTTTTGGATCCACTTTGCATTTCCTCTAGTTGTAGACACCTATGTCCTACAACACCCTATTACTACTTCAGGTGATACTGCATCCGATCCATAGGTGTTTCTGAAAGGGCCTGTAGTTAGGGCTTGCTGGTGCACTTTTAGAGTTGAATCCTGGGTCTACCACTATGCCAACAAATGGTTCCGTTGTTGGGACTAGGATCTTCTTCAGAGAATGTCAAGGTGGTTTCCATCAAAGACAGAGATTCAGAAGTGGATAGAAGAACAAGAAAAGGACTTCGTTGAGGCTCAAGATAAGAACCCTAATGTTAGTACAAAGGATTGGTTGGGAAGGTATATCTTTACCGATATACATGAGATTTTCTTTGGAGGAATTCATAAGGAGATATACGATTGGTTATCCAGGTTAGCAGATACCCAGTTTAAAGTCAGATCTAGATCGACTGTGATTTGGACATCAACGCTGATCAAGAAGGTAAAGAGAGTTGACAATGTTGTGTCAAGAGTAGTAGATAACTAGCTTGATAGCACCATTGGAGGGTACATTATCGAGCTTTCTATTGACAAAGTAGAGTCATATAGCCAACCAAAGAGATATTTCTGTAAGGAACCAAGAGGAAAATTTTTACACTTTTTGAAGTTGAAGATCAAGATGTTATTGCATGAGAAAAACATATTGAAGATACAGTAGTTGGTCGGATTGAAAAGCTAATTTTCAAGAACTCAGACAGTGACATTGACACATAGGTTGGACATACGCATAGTGTGAGAACCTTCAGAGAGGTTCCTCTCGTGAACCTATTCGAGTAGAACCACGAACCACTAGCACATAACGAAGGGTTATATAGTGGAGAAGAATAAGATTTATTGAATGAGGAACATTCAAAGTTCACTAGGGCAGAGGACGAGAAGACTGAAGAACCTTTTTGAGAAGAATTAGAAACTTCAGGAACTACGCCGACTGTCAAAGTAAGTACTATTACTCCTCCTGTTGTTTTAGCAGCGTTAAGTAACCAGAGTAATCAAAGTTATCAGAGCACTTAGAGCATTGTTACCATTAGTTCAATACATAGTCATTCAAGCACCCTAGGAAGATCTATGGAATATGAGACAAGGCTACCTATCTTTAGAGGATATAGATCTGAAGATCCTGATCATCACTGGTTCTTATGCAAAGCTGTATGGAGTATTAAGAAAGTCAATGATGAAGTTGTTAAGAGAGATTAGTTATTACTACCTTAAGAGACCACACACTGAGCTGGTACATGAAGTTTGTTAAAGGAGTTTCACAACCTAAACCTTTGAATTATATCAATATTGCATTGAGTGCAGAATTCAAGAAACCCAAGTCAGAGTCGCAGTGCATTACATAACTGAAAGAAATCAAGCAGAGGCTAGATGAACCTGTTTGGGAGTTTGATCAGAGGTTTAAGACCTTGATGGGATGATTGATTTTCCAGATCCCAGACGAGCAGAACAAAGAATGGTTCATTGTTTCCCTCTTGCCACATATCAGAGTTCCTCTAATGCAACAGAAGGTTGATTCATATGATGAGGCATTGGAGATCACCATGAAACTAGAATCATCCCCTATGGGAGAATCCAACTCAGGTATGAGTCAACTAACTAGCTTACTCTGCAGGTCGAAGATATGAAGAAAGATAAGGGAAAAGATTAAAGAGAGGACATCTCGTGTATCAGATGCAAATAAAAAGGACATGATAAGGAGCATTGTTTCCTATTTCATGATTACTTGGCCTCTATATCTCTGATCCCTTTGAAGTAGGTTACTCTACCCTGGTGTGAGGTATGTAGAAATAGACATCGCCATGGTGAATGTTATTACATGAAAAAATATGTCCAGACACCTACCAAAATTTACTTCAAATTTTGTAAATCTATGGGGCATGATGAGAATGAATGTAGGTATTATGATCTCATGCATGAAAGGTCAAGGGATATATATATATAATTAAAGGAGAAATGCATTCAGAAGGAAACACTGCACTGTTCAATTCCCCAGGAAGAGGAAACTTCAACCCTTGCGGTGGATTCAAAGGAAGAGGATGAGGAGGAGGCATGGGTCGAGGTTGAGGTTAGATCATTTTCTATAACTGTGCACAACCAAGACACTTGGCAAGTGAATTCCAGACCCCTTGTACTACTTGCAGCTACTGCAACTCATTTGAACATGTTATTGAGGATTGTCCATCATTGTTAGCAAAACTTTAGGAGAGACGAGGAGGAAACTAACAAGTACAATTAATCTCAGTAGAACCTCGCAGAGAGGATCCCAGAATCATTGTTATCACTAGAGGAGGTGTTGTTATAGGATAAGAAAGAGTGACCCTAGAAAAGACTATAGAAGAATCAAGGGTCAGAAGAGCTGCAGGGAAGACACAAGTGTTTGATCCAAGGAAATAAAAGCAGACGTTTGAAGAGGCAAGAAGAGAATTTGGAAGAGACCAGGCTTCTTCATGAAAGACATAGTCAGAAGTGAGAGAATGTGGAATTCCTTTGGCATTTGATCAGTCTTCTTCACTTGGAGAAGGAAAAGAGGTAAGCAATCTTATGAAATTCTTATGTACTTGCATTAATTTGATTAGGGATGAAAGAGTTGTACAATAACTACAAAATTTGATCAAACAATATGAGATAGTGAGGGTACACCCTCTATTGAATAGAGCAGTACATCAAGTATATAGAAAAATAAGGAACTACACCTTAATGCTCAGATTGGATATTACGACATAGACTATGTGGTCCTCGACTTGGGATTAGAAGTCAATGTTATGAAAAAGCAGAACTAGGCACTAATGGGAAAACCTAAGTTAATTTACTCCCCTATCAGGCTTAGGATGGCTAATTAGTAGGCAGTAAGTCCTTTTTGAATACTAGAGCATGTCCCTATGGACATCGATGGGGTCAGGACATTTGTAGACTTTGAAGTAATTGAGATAGTTGATGATAGTTGTCCTTATCCTGCGCTGTTAGGAAATGATTGGGATTTCAAAAATTTGACTATGGTTTACTTAAAGAAAAGAAGAATGACATTTGAAGGTGATGGACTTAGGGTCATTGCACCTCTAGACCCTGATGAAGGTTGTATATACATAGAACCCATCCAAGAAGAAGATAGTGCATACGATCTAGAATATATATATAAATTAACAAGAAGACAACATGATTACATTAATCTTACAGTAGATGGGAACTTAAGCTCGCGAAGTGAAAACGCATGTTCATCAGATTCAGAAGAACACTAGAGAACTGGCAGAACAAAATGTATGAAGTTTCTACGTGGAGGTGTGCCAGATTGACCAGGGAAGTTCACTGGATTGGCACAGAACTAAGTAATCTTCCCACATTTGATGGTTTAAATCATTTAGAAACTTTCTTATTGGAGTTTGAATAAATTGTACCATTACAAAAGTGATTGTTGGCACTGGATGAAGCCTTGAAAGAAACGCCAACGAGATGGTGGGGAACACACAAGAAGAACATCGCAGAGTGGGTACAATGCCTCACTTTGATGACAGTGCGCTTTTTAGACCAATTCGAAGGGTGCAAAGTTCGATACACAGGTCAGAGTTGCTCGAAGGACCATGTGCGGAATTGTGAGGAGCCCTGGAGCAGCATTCCTTAATAACATTGGGTGCATAAATTCATTAACAATTTGGACACAATGCCTATTAATTGGTATCTTCAAGTAGAACTGCACCTCACCACTGCAGATTGGTATGGTATGACTAAAAACTTTGTAGATACATTTTTATTTGAAATTTAGTACCCCACAATAGATCATGCTCTACAAGTTGTAAGAAAGAAAGTCTTTGAGGAGGCACCTAACCTCCCTGTTGAGCAAGAAGAGGATGAATGGAATGCACCTCTTCAGAAATTGAAAGGCTGTTAGAATATCAATGTTGATGAAGATGATGATCCTAGGAATGTGAACATCGCAGAAACTGAAGGACAGAGAGACATATAAGGACCATGAGTCGAACTACCTTTTATTAGACAACCAATCAAAATAAAGAAAGTTAATATTGGAACAGAGAAAGCACCTAAAGTCGCAAACGTTGGAGATTATTGGGATGATGCCTCCATTGATAAGATCATGGAACTACTACATGAATATCAAGACTTGTTTCCAACCAAGTTCACAGACATGAAAGGCATTAAAGGCCCCATGGGAGAAATGAAGATCCCCTTGAAACTAGAAGCAAGAGAAATTAAGGACTCTAGTGCAACTACAATTGCACTGTTCATATTTGATGATATCATAACCTGATTTGCATGACCAAATATCCTTATGTGTGATCAAGGTACATATTTTATCAATAAGACTATTGAAGCCTTGACTCAAGAATTTGAATTTCATCATCAGAAGAGCACTCCATACCATCCACAAGAGAATGGTACAGTCAAAGCTTTTAGTAATATCTTGGAGATAGCACTGACAAAGATTTGCAATGTAAATAGGGATGATTGGGATTTGAGAGTACTGACAATGTAATGGGCATACAAAATTACTTGGAAGAAGTTGACAGTGCAAACTCCCTTTAAGTTGGTTTATGGTCTAGAAGTAGTGGTACCTATGGAATATTTGGTTCCTAGCCTGAGAATTGCAGCATTCACAGATATGGATGACACTGGCATTGTTCAAAATAGGCTCATGCAGTTGGTCGAACTGGAAGAAGACATGTTTATTATAGGATTCCATCAGCAGGTACAGAAGGAATGAGAGAAGTCCTACCACGACAGAAATATCAAGAAGATTTCATTCAAGCAAGGATATCTAGTATTGGTATATGACAACAAGTTCATGAAGCATCCAGGGAAGTTTAGGACACATTGGCTTGGTCCATATGAGGTTGCCTATGCTACAGAAGGAGGATATGCATAGTTAAAGACTTTGAGTGGAGAATGGAAAGAAGGTTTAGTGAACGGGAGCTAGTTGAAATTGTACGATGACAACCAGTTTCCTCACAGCTCTTAGTAAAATCTTAAGAAGAAGGGTCTAGGTACCAGGTGCAGTTGAAACTGGGTACCAGACACAGAAAAGACAGACTGCACAAGGAAGGGAGGGACAGATCAGAAATCATAGGCTACTCTATGCAGTCTGAAGTCGAAGTAAAACAAAAGGTTTAGACCTACAGTGCCTTAGGACGAGTCACATGTGAGTGTTGGGGGCCTGTTGTCCCTTGGTTAGGGAAGAAAGCGAAGATTAAGGAAGAATGGTGAAGTACGAACTACATGGAAGTCAAAGTGACTGATATTGGGTCAAAGTGGTCAAAGAAGTGAAAAATAAGGACCAAAGTAAGAGAAAACGAGTCATCAAACGATAATATCGAGGAAGACAGATCATGAAGGAATATGAATCTTGGACAACTCAACAAGCGAAAAAATACACCAATGTATGCTTTGGATCACCTCATGTTAAAGAAGGAAAGACAGGCTGGAAAAGCCCTAAAAACGTGGGTCAAGTTGACCTAGGGTTTTAGACACCTAGGGTTTTGGGATCTAGGGTTTTGACACCTAGATGTTTTTCAGGAAATGTATAAATAAAGGTCTAGAGGAACTGGGAGGGTTAGTTCAAAGAGGATTGTATTGTTGATGTCAGGTGATTATTGTTGTGGGTAAGGAGAGTATTGTATTGTGAGAATATTGTTGTATTGTAAGATCTTCAGATGGGTGTGAAGATCAACCCTACAGCTAGGTGCGCAGAGAGGGGGGAGAAGGAGAGAAAGAGAGAGATATATGCAAGCTAAGTGAGTAGATAGAATTGTAAGTTTTCATATAATACATCAAGAAACATAGTTCTATGGATGTATCCCTGGGGAGAGGGTGAACCACGTATATCTTGATGTTATGTGCGATTGAAGTTGTGTTCTTTTCCTTCTGTTATTCTGTTATTGCATTATTGTGATAGATATGAGATATAGTTGTGTGAAGTAGACTTCAGTAGGTAAAGGAATAACTAGATCTCTGAGTGTTGTTGTTTTGGATCCACTTTGAATTTCCTCTGGTTGTAGACACATGTGTCTTGCAACCCTCTATTGCTACTTCGGGTGAGACTGTATCTTCTCCGCAGGTGTTGTCGAAAGGGCCAATAGTTAGGGCTTGTTGGTGCACTGTTAGATTTGAACCCTAGGTCTTCCCCTGTGCCAACAACTATGATGAGACCTTCATTCTAGTAGCAAATATGGATCCCATATGTTTGGAACTTTCCATTGTGGTGGCCAAGGGATTGGAAGTCGATCATATGGATGTGAAGAATGCATTTCTTCACGGTGATCTCTCTGAGGATATTTGTATGGAAAAACCCCAAGGATTTATGTAGGATTCATCTTTGTTCTGCCGACTGAAGAAGTCTCTTTATGGCCTCAAGCAGGATCCAAGGGCATGGTATGCCAAGATAGAATCCTACCTGTTGTCATAGAACTTTGTACATTGTAAATGAAAGTTGAATGTCTACATGCTCAGAAGGGATGATTCACTTCTACTTTTAATTCTATATGTTGATCATTTGTTGATCAATAGTTTCTTGACTTCAATGATTTTTGTAGTTAATAGGATTCTACATGACAAGTTTTTGATGACGGACATGGGTCTACTACACTTATTCCTTAGACTCAAGATCAGTTAGGATGCATCATGCATCAAATTGTCTCAGGCCAAGTATGCACGATATCTCCTTGAAATATTTCACATGATAGACTACAAGTCTACTCCGAATTCTTTCCTATCAGGATTCAAACTTGAGGATGGCAGGGACACTCCACTAGTTGACAACACACTGTATGGATAGCTAGTGGGTTTCTTGTTGTATCTCACACACTCCAAGCCATACCTATCCTATGCATTTGGTGCAATTTCCAGATTCATGCAAGAGTTGCATGAGCTACATTGGAAGGCTACAAAGCATATCCTTCGATACGTACAGGGCACCATCACCTTTGGGATTCATTATGTAGCAGACTCTATATTAGATCTCATCAAGTTTACTGATTTTGACTAGGCTGGCAACATCACTAATCACAAGTGCACATCTCGTTACTCATTGAGTCTTGGTTCTGGGCCTATCTATTGGTCAAGAAAGAAGCAAGCTGTCATTTCTCTATATTCAGTCGAGGCAGAGTACAGAGGGGTAGTTAACATAACCATTTAGGCTACAATATTTTCTCATTGAGTTGGGCATTCAGTTTCATCAGTGGATTGTCATCTGGTGTGACAACTAGAGAACTCTGAAGTTCTATAGAGATCCAATTCAGAGGCAGCGTACAAAGCACATCGATATCCACATGCACTATGTGACATCCCCCAAAAATAAAATATTTTTACTTTTGTGTGCTAGAAATTTATTTCTGTTTTTGCCAAATTCGAATCTGGAAAATTTTTGCCATTTATGGCAATTCTGAATTTCAAATTTAATAATTGTATTTAATTATTGTGACTGTTGGGCAGAGATCTATTTGGATTCAACTAACTATTTGACTATGACACTTGTATCACAATAGAATATTTATATTAATTGCAAGAAGACAAATGGAACAACCATGTTAAAATCAGCTGACCATGACTCCATGAGTGGGGAACATGTTGGAACTGCCTCTAGGCTGATTATGAGAAGTGGAAAATCAGAGATTTGGCCACTGGAAGCCCCTAAAAATCAGGGATTAAGAGAGCTGCGAAAATCCCCAAAGGAGAAAAAAAAGACCCGGGCAAAAAACATAAAAATTGATAAATAGCATATGCGAGGAGGCAAGACGCTGCCAAGTATGCTAGGGAAAATATTTTTGAACTCTCTTGCTGCTATGAGCACTATTGAGTAAGTGTGAGGCAAGAGGAGCCTATTGAAATGGATTTGTCTTGTTGTTATGAGCACTGTTGAGTAAGTGTGAGGCAAGAGGATAACTGTTGGAATTGAAGGGCATTACTGAGGAGGAGCTTCCAAGTTCACCCTCATGGATTCACGGTCAGGCTAGGGGGTGAATTGAGCAAGTGAGTTTGGCTTCCCTGTTCTATGGTTGGGAGGAACGTGGTTGTTCCCTTTGTCTTCCTGTGGATTGGATTCAGATATGTTGATCTACCCCTCTCTATTTTTGAATGGCTATGTTTGATTGATGTCATGTATCTGTTGAGTGATTATATCTAGTTGTGTTAATGTAAACCTTTCCCTCTTTGTTCTTAGATGTTTTGTGTGTAACTGATACTATGCATCTATTTGTTCTAAATTTGAAATAACTCTTTCAATGGATGACATCTATCATGGTATTAAAATTACAATCACAGTCTAAATTCTGGACTGGCCTCTCCTGAAATCTGGAAGTACTAGGCAAGTTTATTTTATACAAGTCGAGTTTAAGAAAGCCGATCCTTCCAGATGTTAGGTTTAATTCTGAAGTTATAATGCTAGGATACTATGTGTGTTTGAATAAGACCAATCTGTGTAGATACAGATTCATTGTTGTGACTGAAGTATTAAACAGATCTAAATCTGAGCAAATCAGAATTGAGTAATTTTGTGTCGACATGAAACAGGTAGGTGCATCGCTAGAGTTAAATTCCAAACAATCTTGCCCCTTAAAGAGACTTCTCATTTCCTACTTTTAAGAATTGAAGAGAATATGAAGTAGAAAGAACCAATGGATCATACGGAAACTCATGTATTTATCTACATATGCAACTTTCCTTGCTTTGTATGAGTTTTCTTTTCGCATGCACTAACCCCATGTAAACAAAATACTAGATATGTATAGAACGAAAAATTTCTTAAGGTTAAAGAAATATGGAAACCCCTTTTTCTTTTATCAAATACTGAACAATCATAACAGTTGATGCCTCAGAAGATTTTATGCTTTTCTTTGTTTTGCTTAAAAATGGTCTACCCTTTCCACAGTTAATGTCTGTGATGAAATTAGAATTTGTGAAACCCCGAAGTGCTAGCCCACCTTTCCATTTTCAGATTTCGGAAGTTTGCATATGTTATTGTTTGGGTACTTGAACTCACGAAGTCCTGAACCCCAAAACCTTGAAATGTGGGTCCCACCTTTCCTTTTTCGCATTTCAGAAGTTTTCATATGTTGTTGTTTGGGTACTTGAACTCACGAAGTCCCGAACCTCGAAACCCCGAAATGCGGGTCCCACCTTTCTTTTTCGCATTTCGAAAGTTTGCATATGTTGTTTTTTGGGTACTTGAACTCATAAAGTCCCGAACCCTGAAACCCCGAAATGCGGGTCCCACCTTCCTTTTCTCATTTCAGAAGTTTCTTTATGTTGATGTTGGGCACTGGAAATCGTGAAGTTTTGAACCTCGAAATCCTGAAATGCGGGTCTCACCTTTCCTTTTTTCTTTTCAGAATTTTTTTTATGTTGATGTTGGGCATTGGAACTCACGGAGTTCCAAACCCTGAAATCCTGAAATGCGGGTCTCACCTTTCCTTTTTCAAATTTTGGAAGTTTGTTTATGTTGATGTTGGACATTGGAACTCGTGAAGTTTCGAACCCCAAAATCCCGAAATGCGGGTCTCACCTCTCTGTTTTCACATTTAAGAAGTTCGTATATGTTGTTGTTTGGGTACTTGAACTCATGAAGTTTTGAACCTTGAAACCCCAAAGCGCTAGTCCAACCTTCCCTCTTTTCACATTTCAAAGGTTGGTTACATATGAAGTTTGGGGCATTTGAACTCACAAAGTTTCAAACTCCGAAATCCCGAAGTGCTGGTCACTTTTCGGGATTTTGGGAGTTGTTGTGTGTTGATGTTGGCTGTTGAAATTGCGAAATCCCGACATGCTGGTCACTTTTCTCGATTTCAGGAGTTGTTGTGTGTTGATGTTGGTTGTTGTATTCATGAAATCTCGAACCCCGATATCCCGAAATGCTGGTCACTTTTCACGATTTCGGGAATTGTTGTATGTTGATGTTGGTTGTTATACTCGCGAAATCCCGAACTCTGAAATCCCGACATGCTGTTCACTTTTTCGCGATTTCGAGAGTTGTTGTATGTTGATATTGGCTATTGTATTTTCGAAATCCCGAACACCGAGATTCTGAGATGCTGGTCACTTTTCGATTTCGAGAATTGTTGTATGTTGATGTTGGCTGTTGTACTCACGAAATCCCGACATGTTGGTCACTTTCTGCGATTTCGGGAGTTGTTGTGTGTTGATGTTTGGACTGGTAGGAAAACATTGGAGAATCTTCCTCCCAATTAGAGGTATGGAAGTAACAAACCTGTTTACAAGTCGCTTGTATAGTTAAATCTGTGTTGGGGTTATAGGCATCATCAAATAAGAAAATATTGGTAATTTTTACAAGACTTTAAATGACATTGAAGGGAGGAGTATACACTTATTGTATTGTCGAGTAGGAAGTTTTAAGTTGCATAGTAAAGACAATCAACGACAGTAAGTTCTCTAACAAACTTTCAGACTCAATCTTTATAACAGAAGACATAATTGTTTGAATCTCGAAACTATGCAAGGATAATTGTACAAACAATTTTTTTTTTCTTTGTGACAGTTTCTGAGGTACATTACATATGGTATCAGAGAAAAGGTTACAACACTGGGCCTGAACAGGGCCACATTAATTTCTTAGTGTATATTCTGATTTATGAAAAAACTAATAAATCTTGTGGATTACAAACATAAAGCTTTTATGTTTTGTGTTGAATAATGACAGCTCAAGAAGGTGCAGAAATTAGGGTGGAAGAGAATCCACAGCAAGGACCTCCTAGAGATCTGAGACAGAATAGTGATGGAAGTTCACCCATGGAGGTGTTGGAAACAATGAGGAACCTTATTGTTGAATTACATGTATTCAAGGCCGATAATGAAAAATTGAAGAAGGCACAGCATGAACAACAAGAGATAAATGAAGTCCTGTTGCATAGTATAGTAACCAAGAAAATCCCAAAAGATGATAACCATGAGGAAGAGGTTAGCAAAAGGGCCTCCAAGAATTTTGGTGCGAAAACAGAAAAAGGAGACAATTCGTCTAAAGGGACACCTTCAGCTGAAGACAAAACCATACCAGACAAAAAAATAAAACAAACCGACCACCTTGAAGGAGAATTTAAAAAGATTAAACCAGCTACTTTTGATGGATAATTCAGGATAGGAGAAGAAGTCGAGGCATGGCTGTTGGACATCAAAAAATACTTCCAAATCTACAACTATTCCAGTAACATGAAGGTCAAAATGGCCATCTACAATCTGAAGGGGAAGGCCAACATTTGGTGGTAGGACCTAAAATTGGCCAAGGGCCTAAAGGAGAAACAGTTGGAATGGTCCAACTTTAAGAAGTATTTTAAGAAACAATACCTTTCTAAAAGCTATTATGAAAGGAAGACAAAAGAATTTTATGAGTTAGAACTCAAACAAATGACAATGGAGGACCTTATAAATAAATTTATGGAACCATTAAGGTTCGCACCATACATCTAGGAGGATAAGGTAAAAATCCAACGATTATTAAGTTGTTTACCACAGTCCTACAGGGACAGAATTGAGTTTGACAACCCCAAATCCTTGAGTGAGGCATTCAGGAAGGAACGAATGTGCTATGACCAGTATAAACAATAGGTAGAGTTTCCCAAGACCTGGAAGGATAAGAAGCAAGATGGAATAAACCAGCGGAAGAAGGGATACCAACCAGCTCCTTATCGAAATGCAGCAAAAAGTTTCCCAAGGAAGGATTTTCACTCCAATCATCCGAATACGCAAGGTAATGGTAAACCGGTAAACCTGGGAATGAATAAGTTTGGGGACAACTCCCGTGAGCCATTAAAGTGTTGGGAGTGTGGAGAGCCTCATCTAAGGAAGAAGTGTCCATGTTTAATTACAACAAACAGAACTGTTTTTCACAATTTACAGGAAGCCTTGATAGTAGGAGACATGGGTAGAAGTTTGCGTCGGATAAATGCAGCCATAGATGGTTGACAAGATGACCACCAGTTCTCGGTGGTAGAAATCGAAGGTAAAATCCATGACACTTGAATTTCTGTTTTAATTGAACCTGGAGCTATGTTAAGTTATATTACTCCCGATGTAGTAGAGTCGAATAAACTTAAGAAACAAAAGCATGCAAAATATTGGCTTGTACAACTAACAACAGGTACTAAAAGAAAAGTAGTTAACCTTATTTCTAATCTTGAGTGCAGCTTAGATGGTCAAAAGATAAGGACCAATCCGAACATCCTACCACTAGGATCTTATGATATGATTATCGGGATGGATTGATTGGAACAACACAAAGAAGTACTAGACTGTTATACAAAGATACTTAGCTACAAAGATAATTTTGGCACTGTTAGAACAGCCCAAGGAATACCAAAACCAGTGTTAGTCAGACAAGTTTCAGCGATGCAACTCAAGAAATGTATTAGAAAGGGATGTCAATTTTATGCTATCCAAGTGATGAATCTATTAGAAAAAAAAGATAAGCCCAATTTAGAAGACTTTGTTGTCCTATGTGAATTTAGAGACATATTTGTTGAGGAGATACCAGAATTACCTCCTAGGAGAGAAATAGATTTCTCCATAGACTTACTACCTGGAACAGCCCCTATCTCAAAAGCACCCTACCGAATGAGTCTACCAGAACTGACAGAATTATAAATACAATTACATTAATTGTTAGATAAAGAGTATATCAGACCAAGTGTCTCGCCATGGGGAGCACTAGTCCTCTTTGTGAAAAAGAAAGACGGTACTCTAATAATATGTATCGATTATAGACAACTGAACAAGGTGACCATTAAGAACAAATACCCCTTACCCAAGATAAATGATCTATTTGATCAAGTTGGTGGGGCCAAGATCTTCTCAAAATTGGATTTACGATTTGGATATCATCAAGTTAGGATAAAGGACCAGGACATAAACAAAACAACTTTTCGAACAAGATACAGACACTACGAGTTTGTATTCATACCTTTCGGACTCACTAATGCACCAGCCACATTTATGTGCTTGATGAACAACATTTTCAGCCAGTACTTAGACAAGTTCGTAGTAGTATTTATCGATGATATTCTGGTCTATTATAAAATAGAGGAGGAACATGATGAACACTTACGAATAGTTCTGCAAACACTAAGGAAACACAAACTATACATAAAATTTGACAAATGTGATTTTTATCAAAAAGAAATACAATATTTAGGACATGCCATCTCCTCGGAAGGTATTGTCGTAGACCCAGAGAAGATAAAATCCATTATGGAATGGCCAGTACCTAAGGATATGGCAGATATCCGGTCATTCATGGAAATCACTGGATATTATCACGGATTTATAGAAGGGTTCTCCAAGATAGCCTACCCTATCATGTCATTACAAAAGAAAGGGACCATGTTTAACTGGTCGCAAAAGTGTCAAGACAATTTTAACAAGCTAAAAGAATTATTGACATCAGTGCCCATTTTGAAGGTAGTAGACCCAGATAAAGACTTCACAGTATGCGTTGATGCAAGTAAAGAGGGACTAAGTGGTGTTCTAACTCAGGAAGGGCATGTGATTTTTTATGAGTCCCAAAAATTAAAGGAACATGAGAAAAATTATGTCACTCATGACTTATAATTGGTAGCAGTAATACATGCCTTAAAAATGTGGCAACACTATGTAATGGGTAGAAAATTCTTACTATTGACGGATAATAGGGGAGTGAAATATCTGTTTAACCAACCAGACCTTAATGCGAGACAAGCAAGGTGGCTAGACTTCTTGAGTGAATTCGACTTCGAGGTAAGACATATCAAGGGTAAGGAAAATAAAGTAGTAGATGCTTTAAGCCGCAGAATCCATGGGTTATTTGAGATAAATATCAGCAGGGCAGAAAGTGATCTAGAACAAAGAATAAAAACAATAGGTATTAATGATGAAAATTACTCTAAGATGATGGTAGAATTGCAAAACAGTATCACAAACTCAGATGAACCGGATATAAGTATCAGCAAGGAGGGACTATTAAGATTTAAAAACAGACTTTACATACCAGATTCAACAAAGCTAAAATTAAGTATTTTAGACGAAGTGCATAAGAAACCGTATTCTGGCCATCCCAGCTACCAAAAAACAATAACAACACTCAAAAAACTATTTTACTAGCCTAACATGAAGGGATAAACAAAAGAATATTTGGCTAGGTGCCAAGATTGTCAGCAGGTTAAGTCCGAACATCAACATCCAGCCGGCCTATTACAGCCACTACCAGTACCAGAATGGAAATAGGAGACCATATCACTAGACTTTATAACAGGTTTGCCAAAAACTCAGAAACAGAATGATTCCATTATGGTTGTAATCGATCAACTCAATAAGTCTAGACACTTTATTCCTGTAAAGTCTACTTTTAAAGATATTAATATTGCTGAAATATTCATGAAAGAAATTTTTAGACTGCATGGTATTCGTAAAATGGTGATTTCAGATAGAGACATAAAATACACATCCACTTTTTGGAAGGAGTTGTTTGTAGGACTAAATACTAATTTGAATTTCAGTACGAGTTATCATCCACAAACGGATGGACAGACCGAAAGGACAAATCAAATCATAGAGGACATGCTCCGCATGTATGTAAGAACAAAGCCGAACAAGTGGGAAGACTACCTACACTTGGTAGAACTTGCATATAACAATGGGTACCAAACTTCGGCTAAGTTGAGCCCTTTCGAAATACTGTACAACAGAAAGTGTACAACTCCAATTAGTTGGGATAACCTGGCTGACAGACTCATGATTGGACCAGAGATGCTCCAAGAAATGGAGAACATGGTAAGGAAGGTACAACAGAACCTGAAAGAAGCACAGGATAGACAAAAGAGCTATGCGGATTAGAAAAGAAGACACGTGGAATTTCAAGTGGGAGACCATGTTTACCTGAAGGTCAAAGCCCAAAAAATCTCACTGAAGTTGGGGAACTGTGCCAAGATGGCACCCAGGTTTTATGGGCCTTTCGAGATACTAGCTCGAATTGGACCCGTAGCATATTACCTGGCACTTCCAGCTAATTTAAGAATTCATAATGTATTTCATGTGTCTTTGCTGAAAAAGTATATTCATGACCCTACTCATATGATTGATTGGAACTTGGTGCAGGTGGAACCCGAAGGTGAGTTCCAGGTGGAACCCCTGTGCATTCTGGACCGGAGAGAAATAGCACTTTAGAACAGAGTCTTCGCTCAGGTAAAGGTGCAATGGAAGCACTTTAGTCCTGAGGAGGCCACTTGGGAATTGGAAGGAGATTTGCGGAAATCTCATCCAATCCTGTTCCAGAAAATGAACGAACACTAAGGACAATGTTTTACTGAAGGGGGAAAGGATGTGACATCCCCCAAAAACAAAATATTTTTATTTTTGTGTGGTGGAAATTTATTTTCATTTTTGGCAAATTCGAATCTGGAAAATTTTTGCCATTTATGGCAATTCTGAATTTCGAATTTAATAATTGTATTTAATTATTGTGACTGTTGGGTAGAAATCTGCTTGGACTCAACTAACTATTTGACTATGACACTTGTATCACAACAAAATATTTGTATTAATTGTAGGAGGACAAATGGAACAGCCATGTTAAAATCAACTGACCATGACTCCATGAGTGGGGAACAAGTTGGAACTGCCTCTAAGCTGATATGAGAAGTGGAAAATCAGATATTTGGCCACTGGAAGCCCCTGGAAATCAGAGATTAAGAGAGCTGCGAAAATCCCCAAAGGAGAAAAAAAAGACCCGGGCAAAAAAAATAAAAAAAATTGATAAATAGCATATGCGAGGAGGCAGGACATTGCCAAGTATGCTAGGGAAAAGATTTTTGAACTCTCTTGTTGTTATGAGCATTGTTGAGTAAGTGTGAGGAAAGAGGAGCCTGCTGAAACATATTTGTCTTGTTGTTATGAGAACTGATGAGTAAGTGTGAGGCAAGAGGATAACTATTGGAATTGAGGGACATTATTGAGGAGGATTTTCCAAGTTCACCCTCATGGATTCATGGTCAGGCTAGGGGGTGAATTGGGCAAGTGATTTTGGCTGCCCTATTCTATGGTTGGGAGGAACGTGGTTGTTCCCTTTGTCTTCCAGTGGATTGGATTCATATATGTTGATCTACCCCTATCTATTTTTGAATGGCTATGTTTGATTGATGTCATGTATCTGTTGAGTGATTATATCTAGTTGTGTTAATGTAAACCTTTCCCTCTCTATTATCAGATGTTTTGTGTGTAACTGATACTATGCATCTATTTTTTCTAAATTTTAAATAACTCTTTCAATGGATGACATCTATTGTGGTATTAAAATTACAATCACAGTCTAAATTCTGGACTGGCCTCTCCTGAAATATGGAAGTACTAGGCAAGTTTATTTTATACGAGTCGAGTTTAAGAAAGTCGATCCTTCCACATGTTAGGTCTAATTCTGAAGTCCTAATGCTAGGATACTTTGTGTGTTTGAAGAAGACCAATCTGTGTAGATATAGATTCATTGCTGTGACTGAAGTATTAAACAGATCTAAATTTGAGCAAATCGGAATTGAGTAATTTTGTGTCGAAAGGAAATAGGTAGATGCATCGCTAAAGTTAAATTTTGAACAATCTTGCCCCTTAAAGAGACTTCACATTTCCTACTTTTAAGAATTGAAGACAATACGAAGTAGCAAGAACCAATGGATCATAGGGAAATTCATTTATTTATCTACATATGCGTCTTTCCTTGCTTTGTATGAGTTTTCTTTTCGCATGCACTAACCCCATGCAAACAAAATACTAGATATGTATAGAATGACAAATTTCAGAAGGTTAAAGAAATCTAGAAACCCCTTTTTCTTTTATCAGATACTGAACAATCATGACAGTTGATGCCTCAAAAGATTTTATGCTTTCCTTGTTTTGTTTAAAAATGGTCTACCCTTTCCACAGTTAAAGTCTGTTATGAAATTAGAATTTGCGAAACCCTGAAGTGCTAGCCCACCTTTCCTTTTTCACATTTTGGAAGTTTGCATATGTTGTTGTTTCGGTACTTGAACTCGCGAAGTCTCGAACACCGAAACCCCAAAATGCGAGTCCCACCTTTCCTTTTTCGCATTTTGAAAGTTTGCATATGTTGTTGTTTGGGTACTTGAACTCATGAAGTCCCAAACCCCTAAACCCAGAAATGTGGGTCCCACCTTCCTTTTCACATTTCAAAAGTTTGTTTATGTTGATGTTGGGCACTGGAACTCGTGAATTTCTGAACCCTGAAATCCTGAAATGAGGGTCTCACCTTTCCTTTTTGCTTTTCGGAAGTTTGTTTATGTTGATGTTGGGCACTTGAACTCGTGAAGTTCTGAACCCTAAAATTCCGAAATACGGGTCTCATCTTTCCTTTTTCGCATTTCGAAAGTTTGTTTATGTTGATGTTGGACACTAGAACTTGTGAAGTTCCAAAATCCTGAAATGTGGGTCTCACCTTTCTGTTTTCACGTTTTAGAAGTTTGTATATGTTGTTGTTTGGGTACTTGAACTCACGAAGTTCCGAACCTCGAAACCCCAAAGCACTAGTCCAACCTTCCCTCTTTTCGCATTTTTGAGGCTGGTTACATATGAAGTTTAGGGCACTTGAACTCACAAAGTTCCGAACTCCGAAATCCCGAAGTGCTGGTCACTTTTCGCAATTTCAGGATTTGTTGTGTGTTGATGTTGGTTGTTGAACTCACAAAATCCCAAACTCTGAAATCCCGACATGCTGGTCACTTTTCGCGATTTCGGGAGTTGTTGTGTGTTTATGTTGGTTGTTGTATTCGCGAAATCCGGAACTTCGAAATCCCGAAATGTTGGTCACTTTTCGCAATTTCGGGAATTGTTATATGTTGATGTTGGCTATTATACTCATGAAATCCTGACATGCTGGTCACTTTTTTGTGATTTCGGGAGTTGTTGTATGTTGATATTGGTTGTTGTATTCACGAAATCCCGAACTCCAAAATCCTGAAATGCTAGTCACTTTTCACGATTTCGGGAATTGTTATATGTTGATGTTGGCTGTTGTACTCGTGAAATCCCGACATGCTGGTCACTTTCCACGATTTCGGAAGTTGTTGTGTGTTGATGTTTGGACTGGTAGGAAAACATTGGAGAATCTTCCTCCCGATTACAGGTATGGAAGTAACATACCTGTTTATAAGTTTCTTGTATAGTTAAGTCTATGTTGGGGTTATAGGCATCATCAAATAAGAAAATATTGGTAATTTTTACAAGACTTTAAATGACATTGAAGGGAGGAGTATACACTTATTGTATCGTCGAGTAGGAAGTTTTCAGTTGCATAGTAAAGACAATCAATGTCATTAAGGTTTCTAACAAACTTTCAGACTCAAGCTTTATAACAAAAGACATAATTTCTTGAATCTCGAAACTATGCAAGGATAATTGTATAAACAATTTTTATTTTTTTTGTGACAGTTTTTGAGGTACATTACACACTACATATGGGACTTAGTACATGAGGGGATCATCGACCTATAGTTTTTTCCTTCAACAAAACAAACGACATACATCTCCACTAAGACCTTCACTGAGAAGAAGTTCCATTCTCTGTGAAGCCATCTTGGAGTGAAGGACATAGTTTCCTAGCAACTATAGTTCTTCTTTTTACATACATTTTACCTTGAGGGGGGAGGGGGGGTTTCCCATGAGGTTTTCCCTCTTTCCTCACTTTATTTCAGTGTATCTTTTGTATTTGGGTACCTAACATGGCCTCATTGTCGGGACCCATTATTTATTTTCACCATAGTGATGTTGAGGGGGGGTGTTGGAGTTACTTCACACACACCTAGGATTTATTTTTCCTAAGGTTTTTCCTTGTTTATTAGTCATTATTATTCATTGTCCAGTCTCCTATATTTTAAGAAGAATATTCATCTAGGGAGAATATTCTCTTTAGTTTTCACTTCAATTTGACTAGTTGAGTGGAGTCTATATGTTGCAATGTGTTGGCCCTTGACCAATTTTTGGAGAAACTTGGTCATGTTTGACCAATTTTGGGACTTGGACAGGCTGGTTGAAGGCAGAGTGCAAGGAAAAGCAAAAATTGCGGGATCTCGTCCCCTTCTTAGGGGAATTTTTGGGTTTAGGGTTTATGTAATGGGTATCGGATGTTGTCCCATGGGTTTACCCATGCCTTGGCCCCTTTTGTAATGTATAAATAGAAATCTAGGAAATGTAAGTAAGGGAGACCTAGGAGAATCGGCTTAGTGCGAAGCTAGAGGCTTTGTGCATATTGTGTGTTAAGAACTTGCAGAGATAAGTGCAAGTGATTGTAAGAAACTTGTGTGCAGATTGTAAGAAGGCTTTATGCTTGAACCTAGCTCATGGAAGGAGGATCTAGCGAGGTGCACACAGATCTTTTGTCCTATGCGCAGTGGGTTCTTGTGGCTATGTTCTTGTAGAAGATCGAAAGAAGAAAATAAATAAGAGAAGAGTTGGTGGACGTAGCCCCACACTAGGGTGAACCACGTATATCTTGTGTTGTGATTGCTTTGTGCTTATGCTTGTTATGTGATTTTTGTGATTTATGCTTAGTGCAATGATCTTTTTGTTAGATGAATCTGATATGATAGCTAAGTGCTTGGTAATGTTAATGAATGTTAGATTAGATCTATTTCTATATGCTAAGTGCTTAGATGTATTAGATCTTGTTGAATATTGCGTTGCTCTATAACTAGGGTTTTGACCTGCGATGTGAATAAGGGTTAAACACTAATGAATGCTAACTGCTAAGTGCTCTATTAAGTGTTTCAATCACAGATCTATGTCCTAGCTAGGATGTAGACACTTGAGTCTTGCAACCACCCCTACCTCTAATTTAGGTGAGACTTCATCTGCTTCGCAGGTGTTTCTGAAATGGTTGGTAGTTAGAGTTTTATTGGTGTGTTGTTGAAGCGTTGAACCCTGGGTATGCCCCTGTGCCAACAAATGGTTGGGAAAAGAGCTGGGAGATGAACCTGCCCAGCTACACCGAATAGAATATGCAACCAAAGCTCACCTTCGGCATATTTAGGAAGAGAAAGAGCATGCCATAGAGGCCTTAAAGCAAACAAAAGAGGAATCCATAGAACAATGTCGGGTTGCGCAATAGGAAAAAGATGACATCCAAGACAATTTTGTAGAGGATAGAGCACAGATCCATAAGGAGAAGGAACAACTTCTCATAGAGTAGATTGGAGTTAAAGAAGCAGTCATTAGAGAAATTTTCTCTATGATGGGATTAGAACAGATGGAAGAATCCCTAGTGGAAATCCAAGTAGGGAAGCTTGTCGAAGACATCCAACAGCTCTAACAGAGGATAGAAAAGTTTGAGTTACAAGTAGTGCCAAGCACTCTACAGGAAGTGTGAGACTAGAGAGAAGAAACTTCCAAAAGCACAGTCCAGAGAATCAAGGAGTTGGCCTCAGAATGTAAACAACTTAGTAGTAGAAGTGCGTAGACTTATGAGTGCCTTGCAGAGGACCCTGAACTAAGGACACTAGAGTCACAGCGTCAGCAGGCCAAGCAGCAAGCAACAATGGTGTAAGTGCAATTGAAGCCACTACTAGTGTTAGAGAGGATGAAATGATCCCAAGAACAACACACAGCTCAGTAACAAGTCTATGCCATACAGAGTAAGGTCATGAAAGTGACTCAGTGACTCCAGCCAGTGCAAGATAAAGCTTGCATACTTTTTGACGAAATTCAAGGATGAGGTGTAGAAATGGAACAAGTGGTCACCACAGTGGAACAACGCTTAGAATCCCCATGAAAAAGAAGGTTATTCAATATTTTTTCGAGTAGGAGGCTCTGGAGAAGCAGCAAGTCGAAGAAACTCAAGCCAAGTTCGAGGCCTTTAAGGCAGAGTTACCCAGATCAGAGTGACTTGGGAAGAGTCACAGGTGAGTGTTGGGGTTTTGTTGGCCCTTGACCAAGTTTTGGAGAGCCTTGGTCACGTTTGACCAATTTTGGGACTTCAACAGGTTGGACAAAGGTGGAGCACATGGCGAAGAGGATATTGCGGTATCTCGACCCCTTCTTAGGGAATTTTTTGGGTTTAGGACTTATGTAACAGGTATGGGATGTCGGGCCATGGGTTTACCCATGCCTTGGCCCCTTTTGTAATGTATAAATAGAAAGCTAGGTGATGTAAGTAAGGGAGACCTAGCAAAATCAGCTTAGTGCAAAGCTAGAGGATTTGTGCATACTGTGTGTTAAGAACTTGCAGAGATAAGTGAAAGTGATTGTAAGAAACTTGTGTGCAAATTGTAAGAAGGATTTGTGCTTGAAACTAGCTCGGGGAAGGATGATCTGGCGAGGTGCACATAGATCTCCTGTCCTATGTGGAGTGGGTTCTTGTGGCTATGTGCTTGTAGAAGATTGAAAGAAGAAAATAAAGAAGAGAAAAGTTGGTGGACGTAGCCCCACACTGGGGTGAACCACGTATATCCTATGTTGTGATTTCTTTTTGCTTATGCTTGTTATGTGATTGTTGTGATTTATGCTGAGTGCAGTGATCTGTTTGTTAGATGAATCTGATATGACAGCTTAGTGCTTGGTAATGTGAATGAATGTTAGATCAGATGTATTTCTATATGCTAAGTGCTTAGATGTATTAGATCTTGTTGAATACTGCACTGCCCTGTAACTAGGGTTTTGACATGTGATGTGAATAAGGGTTAGATACTGATGAATGTTAACTACTAAGTGCTCTGATCAATGTTAACTACTAACTTCTTTGTTAACTATTTCAATCATAGATATATGTCCCAGCTAGTTTGCAGACTCTCGATTCCTGCAACCACCCCTGCCTCTAACTTAGGTGGGACTTCATCTGCTTCGCAGGTGTTTCCGAAATGGTCAGTATTTAGGGTTTTGTTGGTGCCTTGTTGAAGCATTGAACCCTGGGTTTTCCCCTGTGCCAACACATTGGTTTTGTCACCATGCAACATTGGGATCATCACCAAATAATGAGCATTAGCCTTGGTATCATCACCATACTGGTGAATTACCCATGATTCCCTAATATCCTCCTCACTTCACTCTGTTTAAGCCAAATAGAAGACTGGTAGACTAGTTAACTCAGCTAGGTGGCAGTTCACTCCCATAACTTCCTCAGAGACTAGACTAGGTTGCAGTTTACTCCTGTAATTGTTGGTGTGTGTCCAAATCACTCTAGACCACCACTATGGCACATTTGATTCTCCTCTAGTGCGCATTGGTTGAGTTATACAAAGTATATCATGTGTAAATTATTCATTATCCATTGAACTTAATGAGAATTCTTCCATTCTTTCTCTCTTGATTCTTATTTCTCAATTTATCTCTGCAAATGTGTGTGGTATTTTCTAGCTAGATCTATTATGTGTAGGTTCAACACATTTACACAATTGTGTATTAATTTACATGATGTGTATTTATACATGTGCTTATGTTTATGGTTTTTTCCTTTGTATGATGCATGTATAATTTTACTATTATTTTTGCATGAATCTGTGTATTTACAGAATATGTTTTTATGCTTAAGATTTACATATATATATAGATGGAATTATTGTTTTTATGGAGTGGCATGGCCCCGACCTGAGTGGTCTAGGGATGTTACAATTTATACAGTTCCGCAAGAGTTTTTGTGTGGCATAGCCCAACAGGTTTAAGGTTGGGTGTGTTACAATTTGGTATTAGAGCCCTAGTTTTCAAAACTAAGACTGGATGGGCTGTGTAAGTGGAAATTGAAGCAAAAGTTTCATAGAGAGTTGTTGTCGAAATGGACAAAATTTGAGTTTCAGAGCATCCATGAGTTCCAAGAGAGCGTTGAGAGCACACCTTAACTGTGTTCAAAAGCTTAGGAGGTGTAGTAGTTCGAGAAACCACAATGGTCATAGGATATGTTAGGGAAAGGTATGAATCCTTCACAACCATCATTTTTGGGAAAAGGAGTGTGGTGGTTAACCCCTCAAGTCCTTGGCACTTTGTTGCTTCAACAATTTTTAAGTCTTTGACAAAAAGTAGGAAAAATCCCTGAAGCTCCGAAGTCCCAGAATGAATATACACCATAGATCATCGAGAGAAGGCAGGTTGTTAGATCACCAAGTGGTTTGGCAGTTCAAAACTCTAGGAAAATTTGGTTTGGATTGTGCGGAGTGGAGTTTTCCCCAAAGTATATAGATTGTTCATGTTTGGGGATACGTGTTGGAATATTAGCAAGTGTTCAGAATTTCATCGTTCAAGAGTTCGAGATTTGGGTGGTGATCAACAACGAAAACTTTCGAAGCCCAAAGTCTCAAAGCACTAGAGTCTCAAAACTCCGGAGAAGCATAGTTTGGAAGTTTGGAGTTGGGGAGATTTTTAATCTTATGTTGAGAAGTCTCCCGAAGCCCAAAGTCCCAAATCACCAGAGAGAAATGGTTCAGGAGTCCACCAATTTGGCATTCAGATGATTTAAAGTGTTCTAGTGTGAAATCCTCTGAAGCTTGAAGTTATGAAGTCTCGGAGCCTCGAAGTACCAAAGCTCCGGGGAGAACCTATTCGGAAGTTTGACATTTGGGAGATTTTTAGTGTTACGTTTCGAATTTCTCTGAAGCTCGGAGTTCCAAAGTCCCAGAGCCCTGAAGTTATGAAGCTCTAGAGAACACATTTTCGGTAGTTCAAAAGTTTGGCATTCGGGATTTTTGAGCTATTCATGTGTGAGATCCTCCAAAGCACAGAGTCCCGAAGTTGCAAAGCACCGGAGTGACCTGGCATGCTAACCTCACCTAGGGTGATGTGTACCCACTCTAAGCATGCAACGTGTCATCTTGTTTCATTTTTTTCATAGACCTTTCGTGCCAACTAGAACTTGATACATGTCACCCATAGATTGGGCCATGTGTAATCTCTATATTTGCGACACGTATGACCCCCTCGTGTGTGATTGATGACAAGAATTCAAAAGTTCAGAAATTTGGTGTTCAGAATAATTAAGGTATAAGAGTATAAGGACCTTAGAAGCGCGAATCTCTGGAGAGAATCTTTGGGAGTTCGCCAGTTTGGCATTCGAGAGTTTTAAAGTGTGCACATGTGAAATCCTCTGAAGCCCAGAGTCTTGAAGTCCTAGAGTCCCGAAGTCCCGGAGTGTCGGAGTTACATGGCATGCTAACATCATCTAGGGTGATGTGGATCCATATTAGGTGTGCCACGTGCCATCTTGATTTATGTTTTTCAAAGACCTTTAGTACCAACTGGAATGGGTCACGTGTCACTCGTCGATTGGGCCATGTTTCGGCTCCTTATTATTACTACATAGCACCCCCGTAGTGTGTATTTGATGATAAGACTTCGAAATTTCAAAGATTTGACATTCGGGGAAATGGGAGAATGATGTTGCAAAAACTTCTAAAGCCAAAATCTTTGAAGCCTCAACGTCTCGAAACTTTGTAGAAGCAAAGTTCGTAGAATTAGCCACTTCGTAGTTTGGGGAAAATGTTGTGTTGTGATGTGAAGTCCTCCAAAGCCTAAAGTTTCGGAGGCCCAAATTCTTGAATCTCTAGATAAGAACTTTTCATCTAATCTCTTAGTCATATCCAGTGGTCACATGATATTGAGAGCTGAAGGAAAAAGGGCTAGTGCCCGAAAATTATTTTAAAGACAAAAAGGGGCTTAAAGAAGGAGTCCGTGGGGTTCTGATTTGTATGAACCTGCATCTTAAGAAGTAAAAAGGACCCTTGAACTTGAATATAGGATCCATCACGGGTCCAAGAGCCAATTTTTCTCTGAGAAAGAAGAAGAACTATATAGGGATTACCTCCCAGGAAGAACAATTTTCAAATATTCATAACTTTCTACTCGGAACTCAGAATTGAGCATGGAAGCAAGCATTGGAAATATATTGTAAAGTAGAATATAAGTACGCACTCTAAAAATTGACCCGAGAAGAATTTTTTTCAGGAAAATTGGTAGAAAGAATTCATATGTATTATGGAACCAGAATTGAGCATAATTTCCTAAATTTGTTAAAGCAATCAACCTAACAAAGTTTTGTTGGTTGCACATTTTGTAGAGTTAACAGCTGCTAGATCAGATCAGGATCAGCATAGAGTGCAAAGAAATGGAAGATACATAGGGGCCATACATCCAAAAATATGATATCATAGGGATGGATGTCCATATGGGTAATGAAGGTACAAACCCAAATGGACATGGAGAAGGAAAAGAAGAAAACATGAACTTGGTAGAGACCGTTAAAAAATTGCAAAAGGATGTCCAAATTCATAAAGATGATAATGAAAGGCTTATGAAAGCTAAGGATCTAAAAGAGGAATTCAACATGAAGTTAATGCAGAGCTTGGATAGAATAGAAAATAAATTGGATAAGGAGAATGGATCAAGCCAATCAGAAAGTTATAGGTCTCCTGATAAGAAAGGTAGACCAAGAAGTGTTAGCAGACATGACCATCACTCCCCATGACATTATAATAGGAGGGAACACACTATATCATGTCCATCCCCTATCAAAAATCATAAGAAGAGGTATAGGGTGGATGAGCTACAAGGAGAAATGAAAAAAATCAAACCTCCTACGTTTGAAGGTGAGCACAAAAAGGATGAAGATGCAGAGACATGGATTCCAGGCATGGGAAAGTATTTTCAGTTACATAATTATTCTTCACAAGCAGAAGGAATAATTTCTATCTATAATCTCAAGGGAAATGCATCTATGTGGTGGGACCAACTTGTGCAGGTGAAACACATTAAAGAGAAAAATGATACTTGGAAGGAATTCAAGAAGTATTTTCAAAACAAATACTTGACTAAGAGATATTATGACAAGAAAATGAAGGAATTTTTTGAACTCAAGCTAGGGAGTATGAACATAGATGGATATGAAAGAAGGTTTTTAGAACTGCTAAAGTACGTCGCCTTCATCAAGGATGAGACAGTTAAGATTCAGAGGTATTTGAGTGAGTTTCCTTCCTTCATCAGTGACAAGATACAATATGATGATCCCAAAAATTTGGAGGATACTAGAATGAAAGATAAATGCCTATATGATCATCATAAAGGAAAGCCAACTTTCCAAAAAGCTTGGGAAGACACAATATGGAATATAAGAAGAAGGGGAATAATTCATCGTTCTTCAGAAATAGTTCTTAGGGACAATCAACTTATAGAGAAGCCAGAACGATTGATATAGGGGGGGGAAGGCCAAGGAAACCACCTATTCAATGTTGGGGTTGTTAGAGAAATCATATGTATAGAGATTGTCCTCATAGAAGTGAAAAAGTGAGAGTTGTTCACAATGTACATCAAGCTAAAACAATGGAGGACATGGGAAGGAATGTACCCAAGATCTATGAAGCCCTAAAAAACAAGCAAGCTGAGTTTCAATCACACATGAGTGACGTGGAAGGTATGATCAACAACCAAACCATTGAAATTTTAATTGATTTAGGAGCTAGTCATAGTTATATATATCCTAATATGATGGAAAGATTTCATTTTCCAAGAAGCAAGAATAGAAAATCTTCGTTGGTGAAGTTGGCTAATGGAGCCAAAAGAAAAGTTAATGAGATGGTCAAGTCACGTCCAATGGACATGAATGGAATCAGCACCAGGTAATATTTAAACATCTTTCCTTTAGGTTCCTATGACTATCTAATTGGTATGGATTGGTCATGTTATCACCATTTAAATTTTGGTGAAATTGATATTTCAGGGTTAGCGAGGTGATAAATTGATTTAGAAGTCAGATAAATTTGGGGAAACGCCAGAAATGGAAAAAGAGATTAAATTTGGTAGATGTGTTAGGAAAATCAGGCTCGAAAGGTCATAGATAAACATCCACCGAGATCAACGGTTGGGAGAGTCTTCAGGGATGGAAACAACATGGAGGTTAAAATGTCTATGCGGGCCAAAAATTCCAACGGTGGTTTCATTAGTAGTCTATGATTAGTACTTGATGGCTATTGTTACTCAAAACACGGGTGAAGTTACTTTATTTTGGGTAATTGACGTTTTATTCCAAAGCAGGATACCTGCAAATCGAATCACTCATTCAATTCATGTGTAGTTGAGGGAAATAGGCTTGTGTTCCCTGGTAAACCAGAGGAATCTAAGAAGAAACATCCAACAGTTTTCAGCAAACTGGGAAATTCGAATAATATGACAAAACTATCAAGTAACAAGAGAGAAAGGCATGTTGTGCAACTCCTAGTGATAAAATCTCGTGCAAAATCTGTAGATGAACCAGGATCAGGTGAAGATATCAGGTTGAATCCTATTATGAAGGATTTGATCATTAATGGATATGCATATGGGAACTACATGAAATATGGTGAGAATAAAAGGAAAAAGCAATGAAAGGAGGAGGCTAAAGCTAAAACAGTTAAAGGTACTGAAGAAGACCAGCCTAGTTGGCTTGACACGTTAAAGGAAGAGATTGAAAAGATAAAATCAAAAATTCATGACAAGCTAAATCAAGTTCATTTCAGGAAATCTTGTGATTTTGTAGACAGGTGGCATTCAGGGTAAATATCTCAAATATTTTGGTTTTCTATTTGTAATGTTCCCTCGAAAGTAGGAGTTCGTTTTTCGTACGTTACTCCCTCTGTAACCGATATCTATTTTTGGAATCTTGGAGAAGATGATCTGTTTTTGGGTCTCATATGTAATTTATATATATATACTATTAAAAAGATAAATGAAGGGTTTGACTGGCTAGAGAAGGGCCTGCCCTTGTAGTAGGAAAACTTTGTGATTTCTTATGGATTTTAATATAAGCAGAGAAGGTTTTCTTAGATAGTCGAGATTCATCATGGTATTGATGTTCAACATGTTTTCTTGTATTTCATATTCATGAATGTGTTTTGTTGTTAGTGATAATCTTTATGCAAAAGAAGGAATTCATCTTGTCGGTGCTCCTTCTCATATCGATTATACTTGTTATGTGTTTATTGGTTTCTAGTTCAGAATTTACCCTTGATTGGTGATCTGTTTTTGCTAGCCAGCCTTTATGTTTCTTCTTCTAAAGGTATACCAAGAGAATCATCCTCTGTTAGACGCATCTTTTCATATTAGTATTTCCTCTCTTTTTCCATTGCCATCTCATATTACCTATTTGGTTGAACATCGTGCCTAGTTTTCCTCTGTTCCATTAGAAATACATATCTTATAAATCTTCAGAAGATTTTAGGAATTGACGCCATTTCCCAATGGCCCTATTCTCTTGTTTGTCCTACCACTTTTAAAAAATTACCCTATTACAGAATCTAACCTTTGTGTGTCCATTTCCAACTTGTTTTGAGTATTTTTAGTATCTATATGTCTGAGAGATCTCTCTCTGGTTGGAAGGTTCAGGATCCAACCTAAAGTTGGTTGAAGAAGTTACCTATGTCGTTTGTTCATCATCCAAACAAATTTACAGAGTTCTAACATTATAGCGACATTTTCGAGGAGCGAAAGTGAAATATTCCCTAGGATAAATGACAAAGTTCAGATCTGAGTACTGATGGTGAAAATTATTCAGACACAGAAAGATTGTATATCATTCACTTGGTGACTCCATTTTCAAGAATCTAGAATTCAAAATTTCATGGTGACTCCACTACCCAAAGACCCAGTAGCCTGAAGATTTTATTGGCAACTCCTCTCAAGCTTCAAATGGAATTCAGAGATTACACTAGAATATGAGACCCCTTGGCAAAGGTATGAAAGGACATCATGGGAGAAAACAAGTACCTAAAGATGAGTTTTTTCCAAGACATAATAGTTTTTGTTATTAATTACCTTTTGTATTTTCTTGAACATGCTGAACAAATTTTTCTTCACCTTCTCCATGCAAATGATGATCATGAGAATCTTGAAATTGTATATCCTCCTCTTAAATTTATAATCTATCTTCTCATTTTATCACTGATTTTGATCAAAATATCCCATATGTGCCATGTTATAACCATAACCAAGTTGATGAGCCTCATGAAACCAAGGCTGATGTCTCACCTCTTATACTTGATACAATACCCTCCAAGATTCAACATAGATACAGTCCTTTGAAATTACCCCATACCCTTCATGATTTTCCTCCTAAACACTGTAAGTACCTCCCTGTGTTTGATGGGGATCCCAATGCCACCACAACTAAAAACACATCCAAGAGTTTGAGCATTTTATAGATTTGTTTGAGATTGACCATGATGATGTTTGTATGAGGACCTTCTCTCAATACTTGAAAGGAGATACCATATAATGGTTTAAACATTTTCAGCCAAAGAAAATTAGTTCATGGGAATAATTGAAGAGTTGTTTTTCGAAGTTTCCAGGCAAGAAGAAATATTTGGACCTACAACTTAGAAAATTCTATGTCTTGAAGAGGCAGAAATGAAACTATTTCTACATTCAGTAGAAGTTTTTCCGGTATTTATTACAATCTTCCCAAAGAAATTCAACCCACTAAAGTTGCTTCCATGCTCCATTATGCAACTACTCTTCATCCATATTTGTCTTTCCTCTTGATGGAAAGAAGACCTAAGTCCTTACACAAAATATTTAATGATGCTCAGGAGATTCAACACAATATACAAGCATGTGAACAGATTCAAAATGAGGGTTTGGATGCTCAAGAACCTAAAAGTGAATATGAACAGAAAACAATTGATTGGATTCTTGAGCAGAGAATTAATAATATCATAGGTCCTATTGAAGATTTTAATGCAAATGACTTTGAAAAAAATTATATTCCACTTATTGAGAAAGGAGGTGCTAATGTAGCTTTTGATCCACCCTATGATAAGCATGGGGATGGTTGTTTTATATATTCATTTGTAGACACTCAAGAAGATGAATTTGCAAATCGGTCTATTGAAGAGTAGGTTGATGTTCCAAGTTCGTTCGTGTTAGATGACATTGAAGATGTTGTTTATTTTCCTGTATATGATGAATATAATGATGATTGTGATGTTGACTTCCTAGAACAACCATTTGCATGTTCTCTATCAGAAAATGTTCCTTTTCAACAACATATTAAGATAAATCAACCTACATGTCATAATTACAAAGAAGAAAGTATTGAATCGGCTGAAGGAAATTCTTTACCTTTATGTTTTTCTTCATTTAAATTGTTGAAAGAAAATTCTAAGATCATCACTGAAGAAAAGGAAGGTGGGATGATGCCAAATCACGCTGATTCACTGGAGCAAATTAAGAAGAAATTACAACCATTGGTCGAAAACAAAGCTGAAGATGAGTGTGTTCAACAATCAAAAGAAATTGGAATATGTGCATATAACAACAACGAAGAAAATCAAGAATGTTTTGAATCAGGTGAAAGAACCTTACCATTGTTCTTTGCTTCTTTCTAATTGCTAAAGAAAAATGTTCATAATGTTTCAAATCAGAAATCCTCCAGGCATGATGTCAAATATGAAGAAAGCAGTGGACTTGAAAATGAAAACTATCTTCCATTATGTTTTTCTTCCTTTGAATTGTTAAAAATAAATCATGGGATAACAGAGGAAGTTGATAAAAGCATTGTTTCTCAAAGTCATTTTCCTTATCCTAAAATTGATGAAGATATTCAACAAGATTTCCAGCAAAAAAAAGTTCTTCAAAGTTGTTTTTCTTCCCTTATGAATGATGTGGTTGTTCAAATTCCAAGGGTTTTAGACATTGATGAGGGTGATGAAAATGATTCTATGGATATTTCAAGCAGTGAGCAAACAAATGACATAGAATTTCAAGAAAGAAACAAAACAGTGTATGTCACGGTTCAATTAGAAACACTGAAAGACAACAAGGAGGCAGTTGTTTTATTTAATTCCTTTGAAGATTATGGTTCTAAAAATGTTCTCAGGACTGAAGAAGTGGAACAATAAAAACAAACACTTATGAAGGAGGCATGTCCTTCTGTTTTGGGTCATCAAGAAGAAATGTTTTCTCATGTGTTTCATGACCCCGTGGCATATGCTATATGGAGATTTTTAACAATCAGAATTTAGATATTATGATGGGTTGTAAGCTTAGGGATGAAGATGATGGTCAATCAATGTTAGCATTAAATATGGATTTCTTGCTACCAGGGGTTTTATTCCATTCAACACTATCTTGTAGTTCAGAAGATTGTCATTCCCAGCAGTCTCAATTGATTTTTCAACTTCTCGGTAAAAATCAACTAGTTAAACCACATGAAAACAAGAATGTGATGAGAGGAGTGCAACAATATTATTGTTTTATGCATGTTTTAGGAGATCCATTTGCAGTTTTGTTGGAGGCAGTCAATAGTCCCCATGTTTTCAATCTTTCGAGATTTGAATTTATACATAGATTCTTAAATGAATCATTAGTAAACAAGTTTTGGACCAAGCATGTGCAAAGAAACCAGATAGTAGATAAAATGATTGCATGGTTGCATTGGCATTATGATTTCATCTAATTGGAAGCTCATTTCAGCAATTAAGGTAGGTAGGTGTGAATACGATTGATGATCAAGCATTTTCAAGGTTAGATTTCCAAATAAAGTGTTCAGTTAGATGTTAGCAGTATATCCAGCATTCAGTCTCCAAGGGAGAGTAGTGTGCAAACTTAATTTTTCAACATACATTTATGACAGGTCAAGGAAGGGTACACACCTGTTTTGGGAGAATCTCAATGGATAAGGCACAGGGTATATGCATTCTTTTGTACGTCACTGGGAGGATAGAATCCCCATTTAGATCCCATGTTATCACCATTTAAATTTTCAGGGTGAAATTGAGATTTCAGGGTTAGCGAGGTGATAAACTGATTTAGAAGGTAGATAAATTTGGGGAAATGCTAGAAATGGAAAAAGAGATTAAATTTGGTGGAGGTGTTAGGAAAATTGGGCTCGAAAGTTCATAGATCACCATCCGCCAAGATCAATGGTTGGGAGATATTTCGGGGATGGAAACAACGTAGAGGTTGAAATGTATAAGCGGGCCCGAAATTTCAACCGTGGTTTCCCACAAAGATATGTGGCATCCTCAGATGCATTTCAGGGGGAAAAGTGAGTGAATGAAAAACCACTCCATCACACCCCCAAAATCATGTGTTAAGTTTCATTAAATGTGTCAAATCCAAGGGTCACATGTGGAAGTGAAGCTTGATAGTCAGTCTAATCATCTCAAGACACCTATTTAGGTACCATTCACCCATGTAGTTCCAAGTAAGTGCCACAAATAACCGATTGAATAATCATAATTGGAAATCAATGGTCGAACATGAGAGGTCATTATCCTTGTAAGGACTTTCTTCAGTAGCCCATGATTAGTACTTGATGGCAATTGTTACTCAAAACACGGGTGAAGTTACTCTATTTTGGCTAATTGGCATGTTATTATAGAGCATGACACCTGCAAATAGAATCACTTGTCCAATTCATGTGCAGTTGAGGGAAATAGGATCGTGTTCCCTAGAAAACTAGAGGAAGATGAGAAGAAAGATCGAGCGGTTTTCAACAAACCGGGAAATTTGAATAATATGACAAAACTATCAAGAAAGAAGAGAGAAAGGCATGTTGCGCAACTCCAAGCGGCAAAATATCACGCAAAATCTCTAGATGAACCAGGATCAGGTGAAGAGATTAGGTTGAATCCTATTATGAAGGATTTGATCATTAATGGATATGTAGATGGGAACTACACGCAAGCTGGCAAGAAAAAAAGGAAAAAGCGATGGAAGGAGGAGCATAAAGATGGAACAGTTAAAGGTATTGAAGAAGACCAGCCTAGTTGGCTTGACACGTTAAAGGAAGAGATTGAAAAGATAAAATGAAAAATTCATGACAGGCTAAATCGAGTTCATTTCAGGGAATCTTGTGATTTTGTAGACATGTGGCATTTAGGGTAAAGATCTCAAATATTTTGGTTTTCTATTTATAACGTTCCCTAGAAAGTAGGAGTTTGATTTTGGTACGTTACTCACTCTGTAACCGATATCTATTTTTGGAATCTTGGAGAAGATGATCTGTTTTTGGGTCTCATATGTAATTTATCTATATATATTGTTAAAACGATAAATGAAGGGTTGGACTGGATGGAGAAGGTCCTACCCTTGTAGCAGGAAAACTTTATGATTTCTTATGGATTTTAATATAAACAGAGAAGGTTTTCTTAGATAGTCGATATTCATCATCATGTTGATGTTCAACATGTTTTTATGTATTTCATATTCATGAATTTGTTTTTTTGCTAGTGATAATATTTACACAAAAGAAGGAATTCATCTTGTTGGTACTGCTTCTCATATTGATTATACGTGGTATGTGTTTGTTGGTTTCTAGTTCAGAATTCACCCTTGATTGGTGCTCTATTTTCGGTAGCCATCCTTTATGTTTATTCTTCTAAAGCTATACCAAGAGAATCGTCCTTTGTAAGACACCTCTTTTCATAGTAGTCTTTCCTCTCTTTTTCCACTTCCATATCATATTACTTATTTTTATAAACACCGTGCCTATTTTTCCCCTGTTCCCTCAAGAATACATATCTTATAAATGTTCATACGATTTCAGGAATTGACCCCATTTCCCAATGCCCCTGTTATCTTGTTTGTCTTACCACTTTTTAAAAATTACCCTATTGTAGAATCTGACCTTTGTGTGTCCATTGCCAAATATTTTTGAGTATTTTCAGTATCTATATGTCTGAGAGAGACCTCTCTGGTTGGAAGGGTCAGGATCCAACCTAAAGTTGGTTGAAGCAGTTACCTCTATCGTTTGGTCATCAAACAAACAAATTTACAGAGTGTTAACAGTTTGGACCAACACCATGCTATCCTAGACTGTTATAATAAAGAACTTACTTGTTGGGATAAAGAAGGGAAGTTAAGGATAGTACATGGAATTCCTAGGGCCATAACTGTCAGAGAAATTTTGAGCATTGCAGCTAAATAAATGTTACAGAAAAGTGTGTCAAATATTTGCAGCTCATATGGAAGAGACACCTACAAATAGGGTGTCAAATATTTAAGATTGTGAAGTCCTAAAAGAGTTCGAGGATGCATTTAAATAAATATCAGGATTACCTCCTAAAAGAGACATTTATTACTCCATCAGTCTGATGCTTGGAGCAGTGCCAGTATCCAAGACCCCTTACAGGATGAGTACCCCATAATTAAAGGAGTTGAAAATGAATCTTGAAGAGATTCTAAGGAAGGGGTATATATGCCCAAGTGTGTCACCATGGGGTGCTCCAGTATTATTTTTGAAGAATAACGATGGAACATTGAGACTTTGTATTGACTTCAATCATTTGAGCAAAGTAACTGTAAATAATAAGTATCATTTGCCAAGGATCGATGACCTCTTTGATCAGTTGAAGAATGAAAAAATATTCTTCAATATTGATCTCAGGTCAGTTTATCATCAGGTAAGAATTTAATATGAAGACATCAACAAGACTACTTTCATAACAAGGTATGGTCATTATGAGTTCACAATGGTGCCATCTAGGTTATCAAATGCACCAGTTGTCTTCATGTGTTTAATGAATGGTATTTTTAGAGAATACTTAGATAATGATCTGGATTTTATGAGAAGAATGAAATGAATATAGATTATTAAGATGTGCTTAACAAAAAATAATAGAGATACAATAAAATTGGTTTTCTATACAATAAGGAAATAAGTTGAAATTGTAAAATGCAGTGGAAAACAAGCTTGTTGGAATGATGGCGGCTTATCTCTGAGACTAGATGTGACGGTTGCACTCATTCGCAAGAAGATCATTAAAATGAGGCTCTGAAGACCTTTTTACAATAAACAAGAATGTCAAAAACCCTAGACATACAAAAACCTAACCCTAGGAGATGCAGCGCCAAAAGTCATGTGGGCCCCATTTTTGTAAGTTAGTACATCAACTTCCCAGGTTTGTAACTTTTGCATACGATATCCATTTTAGGTGCACGATAGCTCGTTGGAAAATTATGTCCGAGGAATACACATTTTTTTGTAATATATCAAAGGGAGTCTTCGACTATGGTGATCCCTAAAAACATTATTTAGGGCCTCAAAATGGCCCTGCAAGCTAGGGACCTGAAAACTAGG
>JASDQU010242427.1:117535-147984 GCA_032191745.1 Picea mariana | reverse complement strand
ATCTTCATCATCTCTCTCATTTCCATGACATCCTTTCTGAGATCTTCATCTTCTGCAGAAACATGTTCATGACTCTCTTCATGAGCCATACTTGGTGAATGCCTCCTTGAAACTTGCGGTGATGATATATGCTTCCTCCTTGAAGGATGAGAACTTGGCTCTACAAGTTGACCTTCTCCTCTTGTGAGTTTCAACCTTGTGAGAATCAGAAAATAAAACACTTGCAAATAATCAAGTCTTCAAAAACCTATGCTCTGATACCAACTTGATCTAAAAATGAAGAAGACTTGTATTCTTGAAAATATTTGCAAGTGAAATTTATGTGTTAAAATGAAAATGGATCAACTTTGCAACACAAATTTAATAGGATTTACTCATTCATGATGCATATAAACAACAACATAATCAGTGAACAGAAAACACATAACACAACGAATGATAAAGGAGTTCACCCCTCTCTTGGGCTACATCTCCTGGTCCAGCTTCCAATGGATCATTAGTATTATTTTCTCAAAGTGCTCAAAAATGTTCTTTACAATGCTCAAAATTCCAAATAGACTGCTCCAATGGCTTCAGAACGTCCAAAAACCCCTAGCTGGGCTTTTTCGGCACCTCGTTTGGCCAAAAATTGAAGTAGATAGGCTTCCTGGAAGTCCCCCCTTCAAGCTTGCTGTCTCTACATCTACAAAACACACCTCTCTTGGCTCAACCTAGCCCACACGCATTTTGAAGCGTAAAAACTTGGCACAGGGCGCAATCACACAACCGGTCCAAACTGTCGAATGGTTACACGCCAACCTTAACTACCAAGGCCCGTGGGCACATGGTCACCACATGACCGTGCGCTATTACACAACAGGGATAAAGTTTCAAACCGTTGACATAACCGTAAGGTTAAAACCCGCGCGAATACACATTGGTCACATGTCATATCAAACCACACACATTCAAACAATTATAACATATATTATGGTGGGTCTAACCACCCGTAGCACTGGTCATATGCAACACAATATAACCATGGGTCGGGGCTTAGCCCTGGCCCGGTTCACGCCCCAACACACATTTTTGCAATGTTAAATATATTACAATACACATATATGTTAAGTAACATGTGCAGGCGTACCGGTTGGGTGGACTTTCCCAAAGCTTTACCCTGCCCGGAGGTCACGGGGTCGACTCCTTCCAAGTGCAAAGATTTTAATCCAATAAACAGGTGACATGTGGCGGACATTGATTGGGCCACGTGTCGCTATCCCATTCGTTGTCAACAAGCCATGTCACATGCCAACTATTCCAATGATTGCCTGCCACGTGTCATATGGCCTACCATGTGTCGTACGGTCTGCCACGTCAGCATTCGTACGAACTGTACGGACTGTACAGTCAACATCCCTTTTTTTTGCCTGTTTGTCATTTTGAACAGAACGTGATATCTCTCGCTCTTGATGTCCATTTGAACCCAAATGAGTCGTGTTGGGTTCATAATGATGAGGCCTACGCTCTCATTTGATTTGAAGCGATTCCGAACACTTTGAATTTTTGAGCAAACTTTGATCCCCTGATCACACAAGAACCTACTCCACATAGGAAAGGAGATCTGTGTGCACCTCGCTAGATCCTCCTTCCCCAAGCTAGGTTTTAGCACAAAGCCTTCTTACAATCTTCACACAAGCTTCTTACAATCACTTGCACTTAGCTTTGCAAGTGCTTAACACACAATAAGCACAAAGCCTTTGTAATCACATAGGTCAACCTCTAGCACTTAGCATATTGGCCTCTTCCTACATTGCCTAGATATCTATTTATACATTACAAATGGGGCCTAAACATGGGTAAACCCATGGGCTGACATCCCATACCCAATACATAAACCCTAAACCGAAAAATGCCCTAAGAAGGGGACGAGATCTCGCAATCTCTGCTTTGCCTTGCACTCCCCCTTTGACCAGCCTGTTGAAGTCCCAAAATCGGTCAAACATGACCCAAGTTCTCCAAAACTTGGTCAAGGGACAACAGACCCCAACACTCACCTGTGACTCGTCCCGAGTCACTCTGATCTGGGTAACTCTGCCTCAAATGCCTCGAGCTTGGCTCACGATGCTTCGCCAGAGCCTCCTTCTCGATGAACTCTTGAATAACCTTCTCCGTCATAGGTCCTTCCAATCGTTGTTCAACTAAATTGACTACTTGTTCTAGCTGTGCACCTTGTCCTTCAATCTCCTCAAAAAGTATGCAAGCTTCATCTTGCACTCGCTGGAGTCGTTGGGTTACTTCCATGACCTTACTCTGAATGCCATGGGCCTGCTGCTGAACCATGAGATGTTCCTGGGCTCTTTTCATCCTCTCGACCGGTGATAGTAGCTTCAACTGCGCTTGCACTGTTGTTGCTTGTTGTTTTGCCTCCTCGAGCTGTGACTCTAGTGTCCTGAGCTCAGGGTCCTCTGTAAGGCACTCGCTGGTCTATGCACTGCAACTGCTGAGATGTTTGCATTCCAAGGCTAATGCCTTGATTCTCTCAACTGCACTCCTCGTAGTTTCTTCTCTTAGATCTCGCACTTCCTATGGAGTGCTTGGCACTGCTTGTAACTCCAATTCGACTATCCTCTGTTGGATTTGTTGAATGGCTTTGACAAGCTTCCCTACTTGTCTTTCTATTGGGTCTTCTTACATCTATTCTAATCCTGTCACAGAGCGAAGTGATCTAATGACTGATTCTTTAATTCCATTATGCTTTTCGAGCAACTGTTCCTTCTCCTTCTGGATCTGCGCTCTATCCTCTGCAAACTTGTCTTGGATGTCGTCTTTTCTTGTTGCACAACCCAACATTGTTCGCTGGCTTCCTCTTTTGCTTGCTTTAAGGCCTCTATGGCTTGCTCTTTTTCTTCCTAAATATGACGAAGGCAAGCTTCAGTCGCATCTGCTATTCGACAGAGCTGGGTAGGTTCGTCTCCCAACTCTATTCCTTCTGATGACGCGGGCACAGTAGACACTGTGTGACTGGAGTGGAGGGCTTGTTGTACCCCTTTCAGTTCTACTTCAATTCTTTCATACATGGTCTTTTGTTTAGCTTCATTGCACTCTAAGATATCTTCTGAGGTGTCTGAGACAATGACGATGATGAAATCTAAGTCATCCATCGTGAGTACAGTCTGCATCTTTGGTTTAGTAGCTTTGGAATTCTTCCGTGATGTAGGTTTCATGGGGGAAACATTTATTTTCTTGGAGGTCTCAGCTTCGTCAATAGGGTCCTTAGGAGGTGTTACTTTTCCTCATTTATGCTCGTCTTCTTCTCCTTTGTCTTATTCTTTGTCTACTTCATCATCACCTCCCCCTCCAGGTGAGTCTGAAGAAGTCTCTTCTGATGCACTGTTCAACTTCTGTACGTCTTCCTTTTTCTTCCTTCTGCTACTACTGGGTGCATCATACTCTTCGCGAGTGACTAGAGGAATTACAATTAGGTCAGGGTCGGACAGTTCTGCCTGGTCGACTAGTACAAGGAGCTCTGCGGTCCACTCCTTAGTCGTTTTTTCCATGTCCTCCTCAGTGAGCTTGTAGTAAGATTGGAGCTCTTCTCTATGTTCGTCTCCTCGTGCAGTGATATAAATAAAATGTCTATTTGCGTGGAACTTCACAAATGGTCTGAACTTGTACAGGGTATTTGGTGTCATGCGAGGGGAAGACTCAATATCCCTCTTCAACTACAGGTAATAGGTGTGGAACACCGCATTTGACTACCATTGTTTATCCATGTCGCTTGAATACCAGAGCGTGGTGAACTTCACAGCTAAGGGTTCTGATGGCTCAATCTCAGGGAAGGTAGCACCTTCCGGCATCTCCCAAGCAATGAAGGCAATGAGGATCAATAGCCAACTGAAGTGTAACTCATAGCCCTGATCCCGAGCTTCACGGTAGTCTTTTTCTAACTGGTTGACGAGGAAGCTCGCCCAGTTCATTTGTAGCCCTTCCATGCATTTTCCTATGAGGTTGACGACAAATCCTATGATCTGCGTGAGTCTGTTCTTCCTTAATAGCTTACCAACAATCAACTGGCAGGCTAGGCGCATTGCGCCATTCTGGATGGAGGCTACCTTGTATCCCCGCTTCCCCTTTTCCACATCGCCATAGGTGTCTTTGATTGTTTGCGTCAGAGTGCGATCTGCAGCCTTCCCTGGATAAAATTCTTGTGGGTCTGGTCCTTGCATGCTTAGTCCAGTGATCCGATGGATCAACACCGAATCTACAGTGATGCATTTGTCTAGCCATAGATAACCGCCATGGAAGCACGACAATAGGAGTTTAACGCACACGTTAACCTCTTGATGTCTTCCGAAGTGTAGTATATTCATCACATTCAAGATAGTGGACCTCGCTATGTGCATGGTCCATGACTGGGGGATGATCTTCGACTTCTTCCCCTTAGTCCTGGTCAAATATTTGTATGGTGCGAGCATGCCATAGTTCTTACGGTCTCCTATGTTATAGTCATTGATCTTCAACGTCAGAATCCTCTCCAACTGCGGTCTGACTACGCGTATTCCCTTCGGAAGGTACGCAGTGATGACTGTGTATTCGAAGTCCCTTGGGACACTGTCACGACTCACCTCGCCAGCCATAGGCGGGATGTAGTCGGGCATGATAGATGGGATGAGCTTCACATTCACTAAGTCATCACGATGCTTCATTCGTTTCTCTGTCGCAGCTCAGGATGGTCCAAATCCACGAGCAGTTGACAAGGATGCTTGCACTCCTTTCGTCGATGAGGCTTGGATGCTTTCGGACATCACCTTCTCGGCCATGAGGTCGATTAAGATCTCTTTGACAACTTTTTCTATTAGGCTAATTTCATCCGACATGCACATTCGAGATCTAATATCTTAGGTCGGTGAACAGAATGGCTGGCGAGGTCTCAATAATCACTGTGTGAAAGCAACTAATTCTCTGTGGACTCAGATAATCAAAATTGGCAAAATTTTTATGAGTGCAATGCTCGACAGGATAAATAGACAACATCGTAACAAACTCTACCAACAGACAGGAATGCCTCAATCAATGCTATTCCATATGTTATGGTCCCAACGGTCCAGTGGCAAACATTCCGACAATAACTGTGTTTCCAGCTGTTCTGGAGCATCGTTCTAACAGTCAGGACGTCTCCAATGGTCATATTGCTTCGCTATGGCAAAGTGACAATCTTCGCTATTCTGATATCCTTGCAAAGTTTCAGTTCTGCAAACTTTCTTTCTGCGAATTCCTCTCTGGTACTTCTTGCAATTTCTCTAGCTTTGCTTTCTTCTTGTTGAGTTTTCTGGATTTCTTTCCTGTAATCTGAGTCACTAGTTTCCTCTTTTCATTATTGTTCTTATCTCCTCTTGGCATAGTAACTTCGCACTGTGGATGGTATTTCATAGAGTTTGAGGGTAATACTTCTTCTCTTTCTGGGGAAGGTTCTCTACTCTCTTGTACAGACAGGTGTTTCAAGTCTTCCTGTGTTCTTTCAACGTCCAGGTCTATGGTCCTTAGTAGCTTCGACTGGTCCTCTTGTTCTTTTAGTAAGTGCGTTATTCTCTTGGCCATGAAATCTCTTAGTTATTTCTTTTTCTGTTCTACATCCTCCTCTTCTTGTTTCCTTCGTATCTGATCTTTCTGAATCCAGGTTTTTCCTAGCAAAATAGAAAATGGGGCGTTGTTCTCAACAAATTTAACGATCTCAAATTCTTCTTCTGTCGAAGTTACATGAGCGCTCATAGATGTCTTGGTAAGTATTCCACATAGCGTTATAACTTTCCTTTAAATAATCCTATTCCTCCTAATGAAGGAACCATAACAGGCTTTCCCAAAATTTCCCAAGTTCTTTCTGTCATGATATTCGTCTGGGTTTCCTCATCTAGAACACAGTATATGTCGAAGTCTCCTTTTCTTGTTTCTATGCGCTCCTTCTCTTTTAAGATCTCCGATAAGTTGATATCTCTATGTTCATTCAGGGTTTCTTTCATCTACAATAATACAGTCTCTGATTCTTTCTGGGGTTCTGTCATATCCTTAGTTTCTTGTCCTGTCTCACGGTTTTCTTATCTCATATTCATCTTTTCAACTTTAGCAATCATTCTAGGGAAATCTGAAACTTCATGTCCAGTAGCCTTACAACAAAGGCAAATAGGACATCTACCAGGGAATTCCTTAGCAAGATGTCCCGGTCTTCTGCAACTATAACAAAGAGTTAACCCTCTCTTTCTCTTGAATGATCCCCAACCTTTCTTGTACCATGCACTAGGATCACAGTGGTGGGTTTGAAAAAAATTCTTTCTAGGATCCTGCATCCACTTGTTAGTCCAACAATTCTTTCTATGCATAGGATTTACATATCTATCACTATTCTTATCAGATCTATTCATATCAAATCTTCTTTCTTCTAGTTGTACCTTAGTTTTCAGACTAGGACCAAATCTATTAAACATACCTAGATCCATTCTTTCGAAATAAATTTTTTCACTTATCTTACCTTTATCAGAGCACAAAGCTTCAAGATCTCACCTCTTTTCTTCAGATCAGACTTCTCTTCTTAGCGCAAAGCTTCGTAAGTCAAGTAGAATACTGCACTCTAGGGAACAGATCTATGCACAAAGCTTTTTCTTTTCTTCAGTTCCCAGCAATCACAGTTTCAGGTCCCGACAACAGAACCATTTGTTGGCACAGGGGCAGACCGAGGGTTCAATGCTTCAACAACGCACCAACAAAACCCTAACTACCAACCCTTTCGGTAACACCTGTGAAGTAGATGAAGTCTCACCCGAGGTAGAGGCAGGGGGGTTGCAGGACTTAGATGTCTACAACCTAGCTGGGACATAGATCTGTGATTACAACACTAACAAACCACTTAGCAGTTAATGTTCATTAGCATTTAACCCTTATTCACAATGCAGATTGAAATCCTAATTATAGAACAACGCAATATTCCATAAGATCTAATACATCCAACACTTAGCACATAGACATAGATCAGATCTAGCATTCGTTCACATTACTAAGAACTAAGCCATAATATCAGATGCATGTAACATATATTATTGCACTAAGCATACATCACATCAACAAATATAATGCACAAAGCAACCACAACACATGATATACGTGGTTCACCCCTGTGTGGGGCTACGTCCACCAACTCTTCTCTTCTTTATTATCTTCTCTCAATCTTCTACAAGCACATAGTCACAAGAACCTACTCCGCATAGGAAAGGAGATTTGCACGCACCTCGCTAGATCCACGTTCCCCAAGCTAGGTTTTAGCACAAAGCCTTCTTACAATTTGCACAGAAGCTTCTTACAATCACTTGCACTTAGCTCTGCAAGTTCTTAACACACATTAAGCACAAAGCCTTTGCAATTACATAGGTCAACCTCTAGCACTTAGCATATTAGCCTCTTCCTACATCACCTAGATATCTATTTATACATTACAAATGGGGCCTAAACATGGGTAAACCTATGGGCCGACATCCCATACCCATTACATAAACCCTAAACCCAAAAATGCCCTAGGAAGGGGCCGAGATCCCACGATCTCCCCTTCGCCTTGCGCTCCACCTTTGACCAGCTTGTCGAAGTCCCAAAATCGGTCAAACGTGACCCAAGTTCTCCAAAAATTGGTCAAGGGACAACAGTGAGCTTGCGAGCATGAAGAATAGGTAGCCAGAGCTGGGGAAGCACCCAAGTTGTGTAAATTAGGCCAATCGAGAGGTAGGAGTTAGTTAGGGTATTCATAATTTATGTACATAACCGAGTTAATAGAAGCATCATATTTAACCTCTATAATGTATAAATTCCTCTCTGTAGTATTGTATTAATGTTTGAGTGAATGATTTAATGGTAAACGAGGTTCTGGGTACCAACCTCAAAGAATAAAGGTTAAAATGGTGAGATCCAGTAGGATGGTTGAGTGAGACATTTGAGCCCAGTTAGATTCAGGTTATGTGTGTGTGTGAAGCATGATATTGTAATTGGAGGGTCGAACGATTTGACCTCGATTGGAAAGGAAGTGAGATCGAGAAGTTGTGAACCAAAACGAAGTTCAGAGCATACATATTTGAGGAAGATCTGATTGTTGATCATCAAAGAGATCATTGACTAAAAGAATTGGTAACTGGACCGACCTTTAAATCCTTCCAAAAGACTAGGCTTAAAAGTTCCTAGTATCCGGTGGCTAGTTGAAACTAGACCAGACTCATGATTCATGAGGATGTTTGAAGGAGGAATACTAGTGCTCAGTGCCCAGTGAAACTGAACCATAGTAAACATTCAAAAGGTGCATTGTTAAAGTTTCTGACCTTATTTCCCCAGTGGCCTAGTGCCCGGTTAAGTGAGTCGATGGTGGTGAAAGGTTTTATTTCCTTGGTGGCCCGATGCCCAGTTAAGCGAGCTGATGGTGGTGAAAGGTTCTATTTCCATGATGGTCCCGATGGTCTGGTGCTAGTTTAACATAAGTGTTAAAACAATGATTAAGTGAATCTTGTTAAGAGTAAAGGTTTAAGGAAGGGATAAGAAGGTTGAGTCTGACTTGGGTGCTATCAATTTTTGGTGTCAGAGCGCGAAGATCTTGCAGGATGAAGAGAGGAAAAAGAACTTGAATAGGTTTTGTATTAGAGGAGAAGAAGCAGGTTAAGATCTATGAAGACAAAAGTTACAAAGGATAGATCTAGTGAGTTCCACAGGTCATGATGTTTTTATTTTAACTCTGGTAAAAGTAGTTTTTGTTTATGTAGGTAGCAACAAGTAGAAGTGTGGCAGACGAAGCCTCGTAGCAGAAGGAAGATGTGATAACTTTCAATTGAGATTGGAAGGAAAGAGAATAAATAAATTTCTATGGATAAGGTCAAGAAGTGAAAAGTCCCAAAGGAGCAGAGGAAGCTCAAGAGGTTCTAGTAAAGAGAACCAGAGATATCAAAAGGTCAGGTTCATGAGAGAAACCTTGGTGAGGTATTTTATAGCAAGGTGAACAATACCTGTTACTATAGAGGCTATTTGCATCTCATTGTTGAGCATTGTGAAGCTTAGAGAGATGAAGATGACTAGAGACAATCAAAGCAAGGGTTCAAAGAAAAGAAGCCATAGAAAGATGAATGATGAGAAATTTGATAGGGAGATAATTGAGTTGAAAGAGAAATTGAAGGATATGATGAAGCTGCTACAAGGAAAATTTGAGGAAGACCAAAGATATGGTTGGAATTTTAGGAAAAAGGTCAAGTGGCCTATCAAACAATTGACTGCAAGGAAGCCGAGGCACAGGTTGAGTGTTTGGTTGAAGACAAAAGAGAAGAAACTCTGAGAAGATAAGTACAAAAAGTCCTTGGAAGTAAGACAAATAGTTCACATTTGTGAACTAAAGTAAGGATAAATTCTTGGAGAAGATAATGATGAAGAGAGACGTGATGAGAGTCTCATGGAGAATTCAGGCTGACGTAGAGGAGTGATGCCTGAACCATCTAGAGAGACCAATGAGTTTCATGTTTTTAAAACTAATGAATTGTGTGTGACTGCATGCTATGAAGATATGAAGCCACTAGAAGCTATCATAAAGGAACATGAAGATAAAGAATTGCCTCATGAAGAAATAGAAGAAGGAAATAATCATAAATCTTTCATAAGAAAGGAACATACAACATTGTCTCATAAAAGCAGTCAAGGGAAGACTATACGTAGTCAAATAATGCAAATGTTGAAGGACAAGTGCATGAACTTGTTGTAACAGTGAACATGACAATATTGGCTTATGAAGACAACCACGAGGTCAATATTTAGATGCAATGATAATAAATATGGATGAAGAGTTGAATTTTTTTTAAGAGTGGTTAAAAAATCCAAAGGTTGAAATAAGCTACATAGCAATTGAAGACATAGAGAATCCAAGAATTCCCAACAATAGTATTATAATTAAGGAAGTTGAGAGGGTTTCATGCAAGACCATGAACATGGTATAGGATGAGAGAAATATATTCTTGATGAATGAATCTCTAGCAAGAGAGATTGTAGATTCTGAGGAAACAAAAGGACTGGAAGAGGTCAAGAAAAGAGAAGACAATCAACAAGAAGATATAGGAATCTTAGCAATAAAGGTTGAGGAGGAATTTCTAGAATTAGTCCAGTCAATAAAATGGAATGCACAACATAAAATTAATGATGATTATGCAGGGTTGGAGCAATAGGACAACACCAACATGCATGAAGAAACATAGCAACAACATGGAAAAACAAGTGGACAGTAGACAAACAAGTTTGGGATCCTGAAATATTGAAGACAATAGTAAGAGGACAATGCAAAAGAGCATGTGGACATCAACAATATCAAATATGAGATCTAGGTGGAAATAAGAAATTGAGGACATATGACTAGGAGTTCATAAAATTTTTGTACCCTGGGAGTCTGATGTAAAAGCATCGCACCCTAGGTAAACCACCTTGTAAATCGAGCCTATAGAAGGAATCAATTTTTGTAAGAGGATAAGATCCTCGTATATATGTAAACCAACATTTAGTGGGTAGATTAAATCCATAGATGTATAGTTGATATAGTCAAATGTTATCTTTAGCGATTAGTTACCAGAGTAGTTACATGATTTTAGAAATTAGTTCATTTGTTATGATCAGGAATTATCAACTTCCTTTGTATTTATGTGAGCCTACAAGCATGAGAAACAAGTGGCCAGAGCCGAGGAAGTGTCCAACCAATGTAAATAAGGCCAATCAAGAGGTAGGAGGTAGTTAGGGTATTCAAAGTTTATATATAGAATCGAGTTAATAGAAGCATTGTATTTAACCTCCAACATGTGTAAATGCCTCTTTGTAGTATTGTATTAATGTTTGAGTGAATGATTTAATGGTAATTGGGGTTCTCAGTATTAACCCTGAAGAATCAAGGTTAAATTGTTGAGATCTGGTTGGATGGACGAGTGAGACATTTGAGCCCAGTTAGATTCGGGTTACGTGTGTGTGAAGTGTAGTCCCTTAATCGCAGGGTCAAACGAGTTGAATTCAATTGGAAGGGAAGTACGATCAAAAAGCTGCAGATCGTAACAAATTTTAGAGCATTGATATTGATGAAATCATGGATCTAGTGACATTGAGGAAGATCTAATTGTTGATCATTGAAGATATCAACGACCTAAACAATTGGTAAGTGGAATAGCCTTTAAATCCCTCTAAAAGACCAGGGTTACAATTTCCTGGAATCTGGTGGCTGGTTGAAATTAGACTGGACTCATGATTCATGGGGATGTTTTAAGAAAGAATCACGGTGCCCTATGCCCGGTGAAACCAGACTGGAGTAAAATTTTAAAAGGTGTGTTGTTAAAGTTCCAGGGAGTTGGTGGACTGGTGGTTCGATGCCCGGTTAAGCGAGCCGGTGGTGGTGAAAGTTTTTATTTCCATGTTGGGGTGAAAGGTTCTATTTCCCCAATGGTCCTAATGGTATGGTGGTTCTGGTGCCAGTTTAACACTAGTGTTAAAACAATTATTAAGTGAAGCCGGTTAAGAGTAAAGGTTTAAAGAGGGGATAAGAAGGTTGAGGCCGACCTGGGTGCCATCACCTATATAAGGAGAGACTGACCCCAACTGTGCGTCCAAGAAGGGATTGACCCCATAATGTCTTCGGTATCTAGACTCATTTCTCATGTCGATAGAGAATGTAGTCCTTTAGCTGTTTGTTCAATATTAAATGATTTACAAGGCTCTGTTTCAGATCCATTCACTTCAAGTTTTCCTTGTCATTCACTCCTTATTTTAGGTTCAATACCCTGTATACTACATCTATTTTCCATATTTTTTTATGCACAACAGAGAACAAACAAGAGTTTAAATCGTTTTTAGGGAATGAGTAAATTGTCAAAGAAGATGATTTTATATTATGTGCGTGAACCACCAATGGTATACACTGTTTTGTTTTCTCCATATAAAGACAAATTTGAGGCCTGTCTTGGTCCCTTGTTCCCCAGATAAAATTGATGAAGAAGAAATGGAAAGTTTATTTGATTCTCTCCAAATGGTACATGAGAAATCCTTTCTTACAAGGTTATTACTAGAAAAAAAATGATATACCAAACCTAAAGTTTCCATCATGTTGTAACATTATATTTCCTAGGTAATTGTTTTTGATTTTTTTTTTTTTTATAGTAGAATATCTTGCAAAATGTTTTGGTATAATCAAAAGGAAGGACAAAGTTATCTTAAAATGTTAACTGGGAATTTCAGCTTCAAAATTTTGAGCGACATGATCTACATCTAGAATTTGGCGGTCCTTTAAATTGACAATTGAGAATATTTTGAGTTTGAAATGAAAATTTAACAGACAATATCAAACCATTCATATAAACTCAAGTTTGATGGCCTCAGTTTATTTTGGATCGTGAAAGGGCACGCTGGATAACAAGGGGTCGGGGGCCTATATTATAAACCATGCTATTTACATGTGATAATGTGTCACAACCTCATTCATTTTGTGACACAAGGGTGGTATTATAAAACCACTTTAACTCACCTCCAAAATGCATGAATGGAGTGGCACGATGATGTAAGCATCGTTCAATGAAGTCAATATGCCATCTTAGCAAAGGAATGAGCATTTCACATTGAATCACACACTTTTTGTTGACACGGATCATGCACCCATTCCTTTTGATTCAGAGTTCCGCATCGGTTAAATCATTCAAAGACCACTGTATTTGCTTCACTCAGTTTCATAGCTATATTTATGAAAGGAAGTGATAACCCTCTGCGCACCTAGGAGAATACTCCCACAAGCAATCTTGGCATATCAAATTTTAACTCTAAATCACATTAAAGCTCTGGTAACTGGTTAATCTCCAATATATAAATGTATTTGGAAATAAATCCCTCTTTATAGTTCATTTTAAATGATTATTATTTCTCATGTAACTGTGGTATTTGTAGGTGGCATGGCTAATAAAGTTAAGGGAAGACATCCCAATATAGAGGATCCATAAGACAAAATAAAATGAGGATAAAAACCCCAATTCAACTTTCTTCTCAGACACCAATTACAATAGAGGGTTTAAAGGATGCAATAGATGATCAACATAAGAAATAAATCCATAAATTGCTAAAATAATATCTTTCATTTTTACATTTATGTGAAATTTCAATTATTTTCCAGTAGATAGATTGGGTATGGGGAATTGAGAGTGATGCGGGGGGAGGGGATAAATGAGCCTCCACCTTCACATGGTTGGCATTGTTCAATAGAGAATATGTTATTCTCGAAACCAAGAGATGTTCATTCATGTATTCCACTTTAGTCTTTCTAGAGTCTCGTACATGTTGATATGTCTGTTTATTTATTTAATAATTATTCAGTCATATAACCTTTTATTTTATGATGATTTATGTTGGTCTTCACAATGGAAAAGAAACTAGCAACTATCCTATGTGTGATGTGGTTGTACAAGATCTTGCCTCATCGCGCTCATGGATGTAGGTAGTTAGTATTCATTTTTCCATTTTAGTTTTTTTGTGTGCATAATTGCCAAAGATTCATGTTGATACTGCTGATGCCTTTCATGGTAGTTTACTTTGATGATAAATTATGTATATTCAATACAAGAACATAACTTTGTTTTTAACCTCTATTGATTGTGTTCATGTGCCTTGCTAATGCCTGTTGATGTATAAGATTGTTCAAAATCTTGGAGACAACAAGATTGTTTAAGCAAAGTAAGTGGAGCAATTTTCTAATTCAATATCACAAACTACATTTTCTTATAGATATAGATATGTAGGCTCTATGATGTCGTATTTTTTATAGTTATGCTTTGAGAGTAACTTCTAGTAACTTTTAAAGCAATTCAAAGTTATAAATGTAACAATACATATTTATTGATGCATGTAATTCCAAACCAATGTATATTTCAACCCTTTACTAAATTCTAGGCACAAATCACCCTAGTATACAATCTTTAGGATTTAAAACATATCCACAGTCCTATAACTTGTAAATTGTAAATTACCAAGACCATACATGGAGTTTTCTTCCTAGGGTGTGCATTTTTCGTCATGCCCTAGTTTCATGCATTTTTTGCATTTACAGGGCAATTTTTACCCTTTATGTGCAACAAAGGGTTTTTGGTTTCAAAATGCACAACTGAAGGTATGAACAATTTTAAATGATATATACAAACTCTACAACTTGAACCACTAAATTTGGAGGTCATATGAGTCTTAGGCATGCATCTTATAGTAAGACAGTTTTACCCTCCATTTTACAAAAAGTCTGGAATCTTGGTTCAAGATAGAAGTCCTTATTCATTTGAAAATGCACTCTAGATGAGATATATAGATTTAGAATGTTATTAAATTCACCCCAAAACTTAGATCACTAAATTTGGAGCTATATAGAAGCACGAGAATGCATTTCCATTATGTCACTTTTTATTGTTTTGGTCTCTCAATTTGCGAGGAAGATTTTGCCTCTTTTACACATCAACCAGTTTTGTGTTTGCAAATGAAAATATAAATATGTAGAAAGGTATAAAATTATACACCCTCAGAAACTTGAATCACTCAAATTGCAGGTGTGTTAACACATGGGCGTGCATTTTTCACAAGGGAAAAAATTACAATTTAAAAACAAAACATGTATTTCTTAAGTGTGAGTGTGCATTTTTAGATGCGGAGGCTCTAAGAAGCTTGAATTAAGGTTTTTATACAACAATATAAACCCTAATCCTAATCATTTACATCATCAGATATCAAGAACATTATCATCTACATTTGGCACAACTTCTGACTTCTTAGTCTAACACATCTACTTGCTCCCTGTGTCGAATGCATCATAAGCATGGATTTCAGTCTACATGATCAATTTGATTTTTTTTTCTTCACTTTATTCTCCCCCACCATCGCAATTCCGATGCACATCTTCCTCATCACAACTATGATGACTAATTCCCCCATCGTCGCCTCTCCAACGTTCCATGCCCTGAGTGCGTTGATGATATGATGGGTTGTTCCCATCCCACAATGCAACTCTAACAGTCTTTGCTCGCCATAGAGTTGCAAATTCAATGGATTTTCCAATCGTAGCACTTTCGTTTTGAAGAATTATGTCGTCCCTATCGTCATCGATCCGAGGATGTCTACTCTCCATAATGTTACACACATTCGATGGCACGTGAATCAGCGTTATGAAAATATTTGGACGCCATAACGTTGCAGGACCAATGGAATCTTGGCAGATGAAAGTTTCCTAGAAAATGCCACATGGAAGCCATTTGCGTCGAAAGAATGACAAATATATATGATCGTCGTCACTGCGATAAAATTTTGGAGGATTAAATCTCTCTGCATCTGACACGTGACAACTTTGAAGGTTGTACATACGACGACTGCTTACGTTCGTTGCATGTGGAACGAAGCATCTACGACGAACATTCTAAATATGATTTGACGGATGTCCGAAAAATATTTGTCGGAATGTCATCAAAAAATGGGGCAAATGTTATAGTGGGGTAACGAGGATTCATATTGGCCCCACCACAAGAGGAGCTATTACAAGCAGGCCCATGAACATGTGGATGTGCATGAGGTGAAGCACAAGAAGTATTGGTGCCCACTTGATATGAGGAGTGCGATGAATCCTGAGGAGGAGTGGCATATCCATAAGAGGTGCCAACCCCTCCATAAGGGTAACTATATACACTAGGTCCAAGGAGATTAGGGTGTAGATAGGTATGAGACACAGATCCTATCAAGCCATTAGCCACATGCGATACCTTTGGTGCTTACAAGTCACCTGAGTGAGAGCGAGGGGCATTAGGGAGGATGGTATAGTGATACCCTGATTGAGCATAAATAAGATCGTTATTGTTGTGCCTTTGGATGTATTCTTCCTCGTTTCTAGGCATAGTCATGGATACATCCTTGACAATGGGAGGAAGAAAGGATTTCAGGAACCAGTCCATAAGGAATTGATCATTGATATTGGCTTTGTAATAGAAGCGTCGTCTACACCACTTATGGAATTTGTGACTCGATATGTGAATGTTGGAGATATTACACACACCTAGGACATTTTTTCATTATTTTACTATGTTTATTAGTCATTATTGAGGGTCTCCTATTTTTTAGAAACCTCTCCTACATTCTAGGAGAATATTCTCTTTAGTTTAGAGCCAATTACACTTAGCTACACTTAGTTAGAATAGTGGAAGTCACTCATGCATGGAAACCTCAGTTTGATCACCAGCAGTTGCATGTGCTTCTCTCACTTCCACACGTGTGACTCAATTAACTAAAGATTGCATGACTAGTTAACTAGGACTAGGTGGAAATTAACTATGGTAATTGCTGGTGTGTGTCCAGATTTCTCTATAAAACTACTATGGTGCATTGGCTTCTCTTCCAGTGCACATTATTTGAGATATACATAGTATATAACATTCATTCATTTGGTTAATACATTTTCTATCATTTTCTCTCCAATTTTTCTATCATCTTCTCACTTTTGCAAGTTGTGTTCATTCTTCTGCTAGATAGATCTCTTATGCAAGTAATCACTACATTCTACATGGTATCATAGCCCACAAGTTGCTATAAATAAGGCGTACTGACATTTTTTATTTGTAGGTACCGAATATTGAAGAACGCAAGAAGAATGGAATCTTCGCTATCTATCATGCTAACACCGTACAACTACTTTGAATGGAACAAAAAGATGGAGATTTTGTTTTGAGGTAGAGGATTGTATGTATGTTAACCATGACTATGGAAACATAACCCACATCAGCCATTGAAAAATCCAAATACATCAATAGAATGGATGAGGCTTACAGAGCCCTCTGCATGCACGTATCCTCTGAGTTGTTGTTTCATGTATCTTCTTGCAAAACTCCAATCGAGATCTAGACCACCATGGAAGGACTCTTTGGAAAACAATATGAGATGAGAGGCCACATGCTTGAGGTGGAATTAATTTCATTAGATCTGAAAAGATTTGAAAACATCCATGATTTCTTCACAAGGTACAAGGATTTGTTGTTGCAACTCAAGGCTTGCGAGGTTGATAAATCAAAGGAGGAAAAGCGAATGGTTCTAATCATTTTGTCAAAACTTGGTATGGATTATTTAGTTTTTGCTTCTATTTTCCACACTCAAAGATTGACTGCTGGAGCATCTTGGACTATGCCCTCTTTGGAAACCTTCATTGAGGCCCTGATTCAGGAGCAAGAGAAACCCATCAAGATGGGTGTTGAAATGTTGGCCAATATTGAGAGGAGGGGGGGGTGGTGGTGTGAATCAATATTGATTCTTTTTAAAGATTTTTAATAATAAACAATTATTAATCAAAACAATTGATCTACAAGAATGTACCGAGAACATAAATTAAATATAACACAAAATGTACAAGTTACAATGTGTAGGAGACACCAATCTCTCTTGTTTTGAGCTCCAACTCAAGGATACACCAATCCCCTATTTTAGAGCACCAACTCTAGGAAGCACCAACTCCCTATTTTCAAGCACCAAATCCCTTGTTTTAAAGCACCAACTCCCTTGTTTTCAAGCACCAACTTGAGGAAGCACCAACTCCCTTGTTTCAAGCTTCAACTCGTAGAGGATTTTTATGAGGAAAATCTCTCTATGGCATGGGGTAAATCACAACATATGGAATGACACACATAAATAAACTCTAATCCCAAGTATGCTATACAAATGAAATGCTAACAAGACAAGGTCAAGATCCTACCTTGCCTGGACGTTCGATGAAGACCACCGTTGAGCACGCAACTCAAAGCTTTATACCTGCAACTTGTCCTCAACAACCAATACACGAAAGCATATGGTGATAATATATAATGTTAGCACATAGATAAGAATAATCCATTAACATACATAACAAATACACCCATGGAATAATAATTCAAATATTTGCAAGATATCAATTGGATGAGAAAAGAGTATTTCTATTAAAATAATCAGCATAAGGATATATGAGACAAACTTCTGTAACGACACATTTGAAACTGAGAAATTAAGTCCCTCCAGCTGGGCCTCCACCACTTCAATCCTACACCAAAGCAAATCTCATATAAAGGAGAGAATGAGGTTCTCCATCACAAAGAAGGAAGATCTTGGGGGATGAACAATGAGTTCAAACTTTCAAGGATAAATGGATGCAGACTCAATATGAAGTGAAATTTCTCGAGAGTATCTTTGCTCTCAAATTTGAATTCTCTCCTCTTTTCCAAGGCTTGGACATGGCTAAATTTGTAGCCTTCAAATGGAACTAAAGGGCCGAGTTGAATCATTTCTAGTATATGGAAGGTCAAGGATCATGGATCTCATGACATGACATGGAAACCTGACATAATTTTTAATTTTGAGCACCAAACACGATGTACGCGGGTTGTAGTGGAGCAACTTGCGTATACACTTGTTGTCTAATTGATAGGGCGCGTATACGTGGAAAATGTTCTTTTTTGGCTCTAGAAGGTAAAAAAGGGGACTTCGAGTTTGCATGGGGAAATGGAAAGACCATCCAAGCAAGTTGCATGGGGTGAGGAAACGTTTTTTGTAAAAGATTCCCCCTAATGTGTGAGGTCAGAGGAGTATCTGGGATGACTGAAATACATTATAATTCCCAGAAGTGGTGTAATGGAGGCCCAACTGGAACTGCTAGTTACTCATGAGAATATTACAATCCATAATGACTTTGTACACATGGATGCTAATCTGAATTACATTACAGATCAATGTGGAAATATACCAAATAGTTGTTCATGGCCATGCGTAGGCAATACAAAGCAGACACATGCCATACACTGTCATAGTCATGAACAAGGCCCAGTGGAATTCAATCTCAAAATCAATCTAAAGATATATGTATGCAATGGTGTACAATTTGATCTCCCATGATCACTGAAGTCATATAGGTACTGGTCCAATGAAAGACAACAACATAATAGGAATGTTGCTACTGTAAGATGGAGGTCTTCTACATGTGAATAGAGGAGTTAATGTCGAACATAATGACACTTCGTTTGATTACCAGTCATTAAGGTATATCGTTAACAAACACGAGACAACCTACCAATAATGAAATTAGGTATCAAGGCACCAAGTACATTCTTACAAGTGTGAATAAGGGTGTTGAGGTCGAACACTTGAAGAATCCATCAATCAAGAGACATTGATGTATTCCCAACTGTTTGTGGTGGGAGAACCGACCATTGATGACTGCAAGCCTCTAGGTACTCATAGGACTCTAGGTCTCATTTCCAGAATAGATGAGATGAAGTTGATGGAAAGAGACCCGTTGAAAGGAGAGCATTAGGGAATTTATCATCAGTCAGCACGAGGTACAAAGCAATAAATTGATAATTAGGAGGAGCTCAGATGAATAGGATGTTCATGAACGAACGACCCTGTGCGTCTTTCACATGCACCAAATGCAATTAGTGCATGAAAAATACCTCTGAATAACAACAAACAAGGAAGACTGTCAAAAAAGGCGAGGAAACCATCAATAAGGATAATGGCATCCAATACACTACACAAATCCCAATGTGTGAATATATTTCTCGTCTTCAAACACAATGGAAACCCCCCAGTCAGTGACCAATAGGGAGATGTCGGCTGCTGGGTTCAAGGCTACCTACCCATAATGAAAGTAGGACCAGGGTGCATGGTAGGACTACAACTTCATGTGACTCTGAGACACACTGAGGGTATGTCCGACATGTAAAGTCAAGAGTTCTGAGAAATGGCCGACACAGGATTATAGAGTTCCTTTGAACAAGAGCATGATACATATGGATAACTCAGGAAACATAGACTTGATTATGAAACTTCATGATGCAAGAGGCATAAAAAAACTCTCCATAGGGACTGGAAGAATAACCAGTCAGAGGAGTAAACTCTAAGTAACGAGGTTAGCTTCCTAAGGTCATGCTAAACCCAAACTTTGGATGATAGTGGTCTCAAAAGTTTGTGCTATGTTCAAAGGTGACACGACTGATGCCAATATGAGATAATGTTCTTTTCCCGCCCGTCTTTTTTGTTTTTTCATAGGCAAATAAATGTTATGATACAAGAGAGGAAACAAGTGCTGCAAGTAAGCAACTAGCTCCAAACAGTGGAACATACCTATGCTCAATGCAAGGAAGTGCATGCGGGGCATGAACACTCGGGGGGATGTTTCCTCTTAGGGTACAAGATATCAAGCTACAAAGGATATAAATAAGGCTTTGCTTGGCTAGTGATGCAAATTCTTTAGGTAAGGGGCTTACAACTAGAAAGTGAGAACCGACAATAGGCTCAATACTGGAAGCAGGAGGATGGAATGCGATTACAACTTAACTCCAAAGAATGTCCTTTTTTGTAGATTTAGTCCCCTAGGCTCGAAAACATATAAAATAATACCTAGGAGAACTCTTCTAGCCAATATTGACTAGAGTGTTCCTTTTTCGTAAGTAGTTTACTTGGTCTGAAAAAGGGTTAAACTTACACCAAATAGACGTCCTTTCAAATCCATTTAACGAGTGTGAAAGAGACAATTTCACTTGACAATCTTTTTTCCTTTTTAGAGAGTCGGAAAAGAGATTAAACAAGATTCTATGGGAGTCCCATATGCAAGGATTAGAATGCTTGTGAGTAATAATATGAGGTTCAAACGCACAATCATATCAAAACTATAAGGAACTCCCGGTCCTATGGAATGAATTTTTCATGGGCACCAAATGGCACAAAGGTTCTAACTAGGGCACCCATGTTTGGTAGGCCTCTACCACTTAATAACGACACTTCTAGTAGCAATAAGAAGGTTTCGTGTCGCTAATAAATGGGTTCGTTCCGAAGGTGTATGGATCACAGTCATAGGACAATGCAAGAATGAAAAATGGAGTGACAACCTATCCTATATGCTGGTGAAAGAAAATACCTGCCGAAGGCATGAACGGGCGGTATGACGCTAGAAACTGCAAAAAATCCTAGACAAAACCACCAAAACCAACTCTTTCCATTGTACTATTAGTCCATAAGGTCAAAAAATCAGCACAAACTATATGAAGTGGGTAAAAAATTTCTACTAATAGTAAAAATAGACCATTTTACCATACCATTTGAGTTTTTTCACCCATATAGTGCATTTTAGGCCATTTTGTCCATGATATTCAAGTGTCAATTGTGGGAGCCACGATCAACAAAATTAGCAACTGTCTGGACCACGTAAGTTCCCATCCCCTCTTCTTCATTTTCAGTGGTTTGAAATTTAAATTTAGTCCTCATTTTTTGAGTTTTGGAGGGCGCAAAAAGTAAACTAGGGTGTATGTGGGTGACAGTTCATCGGGTTGCATACATGCCTCCATGTATGCGGGAAAATTAAAGCCTACCCACGTATATTCGGCCCTATACGTGACTGTTAGCATATTATCCCACGTACAAGTCCGTGAACCTCTTTTTTGACAAGATTTGACTCAAAAATGACTTTTCCTTTGTAGGATGGTGATTGAATGGAGGGAGAGGGAGAATGAAGAGATAGATGCAATAGTGGAAAGATATGCACGGGCCCAAAAATCTTTAAAAATAGTGGCCTTTATAAATTTCTGGCTCTCAAAGGAATGAGGGCTTAGGTGAGGTTACTCTAGATGCTCGTAAACTACTGGGATCCGGAGACAGAGGCCTTCGATCTCGATGGGAAACCATTGAGGATTGAAGTGGATGACATATAGTTTATCATAGGACTATATCGACGGGGCGAGGTGGTGAATCTCAAGACCCAGGGGGCTGGGGGAGGTATGACTATGGAGGAGTACATTGCCACCCACTATGTTGCAGGGACAGATAAAGTAGGGAGCCAACTCCCAATTAGGGCGATCGATAACCCGAGCTTAAAGATTGTTGTACTTACTCTTACATGGATTTCGGGGTCGACCTAGTTGCACCAGGCCTCAAGGCCACTCATGTTCTATGTAGTGGAGTGTTTACGACCCACTATTTATGACTGGTGTGCCTCACTACTGGCTAACATGAAGAGCCAATTGACAGATTGCAAACAAGGAAGAAAGAGAAATTTCAGATTTGCATCCATTCTGTGTAGTTTTTTCTTTGAGTGGGTTCCAGGCTTGAGCCCCAGAGTAGAGATTATTCCACATGAACCGCATGATCCAACCATGTCACGGTGGACCAATGTGATGAGGCGACTAGGAGGTGGTAGGATTCCAACCCCCTACAATGATGATCTCTTTTTCTAGTGGCGTCGACATGTTATATCCATTGACAACTATACTTATGTCGAGATCGACTACAGAGGGGATCTAGATATGCCTTTGCCACCAGGTTCCACCTATAGTGATATTGGTAAGAAATGTCTCTTATATATTTCATTTTTTTGTGTTTTTTTAGAAGGAATAAAACACAAATATTTTTGTATGGTATCAAGTATTAACAATTTCTTTGTCATGCAGATGTAGGTCCATGATGACAAGATGGATTCCCATGACATCGACGGAGGAGTCGGGGAGATGAGCATGCGGGAGGAGATGCAAAGAGAGTGTTGCAGAATGTTTAGGGGAACCTGTCTCGATTGGCGCACATGATTCCTATGGTTCAAGTGGAGGATCTGCCAGAGGATATGCAACAACAGGTGGTGGGTGTACCCATGCATGGCTGCAACGCTTCCGACGTCTCGCGAATGCTGTAATGTGCTATCATGATACACATCTGGTACCACAGGCGTATATTCCATGGTCATATCTATATCAGCCATATATGTATTTTGAGGGTGTGAGCACCATTTTGTACTATGACACCATATTTTTTGAGAAGATGAAATATAATTTTTTTTGTTCTTCGGCTTTACTTATATATGTTACAATGGGTACATGCATGAATGTGTTTTATTTACTTATTTATGTGACAAATTCCAATCTAAAACATAATTAGCATATACATTGGATACATGATTAGAACTTCTAGGTATGTGATTATAAGTAAGAAAATCAAAGTATCGTTCCAAATTCGTACCTGTAGGAATCGTCGGAGTAGAGTAGGGTCTCACACATGGTAACTGCCATTTAATTGACATACGACTAACTGAGAGTCTAGGCAAACCTCTAAAGATAGAATACCATGTGAAATGATGTTGCGTAATAGTTCTATAATGACGCTATACTCGGCCACATTATTCGTTGATGGCTCTAGACAAACACCACCTGAAGATACTAGTTGGCTCCAATCCTCCATTGCTCCTCCCTTTCACCCTCACTTCATGTGTATGTTTCAAGTTTCATATACTTTCTTGGATTATGCTTCTCTTTTTGATCTTCTGAATTAGACCACAAAGACACTTTCCACCACAATTTATGGTTTATATGATATTTCAATAGGTATGAATTTGAACCATTGTGTCTTTTAATAATGAACCATTGCACCTCTTCATTTAATCAACATTAATAGTGACATTTATGTTTTATTAATATTTTATTTTAATTTTAAAAGACTTCAAATCCCTTCTAAGTCATTTTATCATTTTATTCCTTCACATATTGTTTTCTTGTATCTGGATTCGAATTTCTCAGATATGCGCTTCATTCAATCCACTTTTCTTATGATCACGGGCTCGAAACCATAGGCTTATCCACTCTAAGCATTGTTCCTTTAGCACTTTCTCTTTCTGCCCTTATTCTTCTACATTGGACTTTATTCAAATGTTTGTGGTCTTATTTACTTCTAGGACGTTGGCACCTCTAATCACCTCTTTTACCTTATCATGAGACCGATGCTGGAACCAAGTCCTTCAGTACTTCGGCCTTCGAGATATTCAGTTGAATAAAACTCTTTTACTCCCATAATAGTTAGCATTGAATGACCATACTTCTCATTGGTGACATGGAGCCATGGTATGTGTGCCACATGTCACCCATTGCTGGCGTGGTCCTGCTGATGTGGAGCCATTTGTCACCTTGATTCATGACTCTCATCAACCTTATGTGCCAAATGGACTTTGACACTTGTCACCAATTGATTAGGCAACGTGTCATATTTGTCTTTTGTCACATCTCTCCCTCTTGGATCATTTCTCTAGATTGCTTGATCAAACGGTTGAGAAAGGTCCCGAAGGGATCTTAGATTGACAGTTTGCATGATTTCTCTATTTCGACCTTCGAGATTTCTAGCCGACTCAAATTTCTTTACATCCGGAGGGTCAAATCCAAATGAACACCCTTTTCACCATGTTTCCCATCAATCGGATGGTCTAGAAAGATCACAAAGGATCTTAGATCAACGGTCTTCGAGGTTTCAGTACTTCAAGACTCCGGGATATTAAAAATCTAATGTTGTTCAACTCCCCAGGAGTTATACTTGCCAAAGTGCTTACACCATCTTTCCACTTCTTGATCTAACAGCGTGCATTACTCCCAAATTCTTCCCTCGATCTAAAAATTGGTGGGATTTTGGGGCTTCGACACTTCGTAACTTTGTATCTCTGCCTTATCTTGGTGTTTGATTAAATTGAAAGTTTGGATATAATCAAGTGTTGAGTGGACGACCCTAGTTTATCTAGGCTCTTTAGACATATCTACGGTTTGGTTTTAATCAACCGTTGAGTGTATGGTTCTTATTCATTTCAAACACGTAGAATTATTTTGTGTGAAGGGTTCGTGGACTCACATGTCTTCTCGAGTGTCATCAAAATACAAGCCCAACTTCCACAGCCTCCAATATGAACCTATACATAGAAAAAAATTTAAGTGGTTTTTCTTGGGTTCATGTAGTCATATCTCTTCTCGGATGTCATCAAAATGCACGCCCAACTTCCGTTGCTTCCATAATGAACCATACTTAGAATTTTTTAAGTGATATCGATAGAGTATGATACTTAGACATTTTTTTTGGTTGCTCAGTGGAATCGCGGAAAATAGATCCGAGCCATGTGATCATGATTTTATTTTGATCCAATAATCAACATTGTTCTTCGTTCTTTACTATCAATTCCTGCAACTGGTATAGCCAGATACTTGTCTATATCATAAATCCATATTAACCCTTGTTAACATCAATGACAATATAACACCATGTCCAACAATGGGTGTAATAAAAAACTCCAAAGAACATTCACTTGCTGCACATGATGGCAACAATTCTCCACATCAGAAATCCAAAAAGAAAGGCAAAGAAAAGGCGCATGCAGAACAAAAAAAGGAAGGGTACTCCAAACCCTTCAATGACTCCTCATGATCCAAAAGTGGAAAAGGGAAGAAAGGACATAAGTGTACCTACTGCAATCAAGGATTCCATCCAGAATCCACATGAATGAAGAAACAAATAGAACTTATGACTTAGATTCCTCAAAAGAACAACCTTGGGGATCAAATTCCTGAGGGTGCCAAGAAGAAGCCAAAAGATCATGCTCCCAAAGGTAATCATCATGCATTAGTTGTTGGTCACTCTTCACCTAATGCCTGGATCATAGATTCAAGCGCATCCCACCACATGGATGCCACACAAGATATCTTTTCTTTTTTGATTGCATGCAATGGTCCTCCTATCCTCATGGGGGATGATTCTCCAATTGAGGTCGCTCAAAAAGGGAGAGTAGAACTATATCATGAAAGTTTTGAGAATGTTCTCCATGTTCCTCAAATTTCCATAAATCTTCTCTCAGTGTATCAGATTACACACTCATGCTCAGTAAAAAAGGTGGAGTTCACACTAGACTCTATTTCCATATTCGACATGCAAGACAACTCTAGGATTGTTGTCTGGGAAGTAAATCATCCATCTCGATTATACACTTTTTCTAAGTTTATTGAACTGGATTCCTTTGTACTACTTACACATGTTGATGATAGTAGTATACTATGGCACGAGAGGTTTGGTCACCTGAACTTTAGGTACATGCAACAACGTAGCAAGAAAGGGATGGGCACGGGATTACCTGATATCCACTTTTCCAAAGGGGTTTGTGAAGGATGTGTCCTTGGAAAGCACCCTCAAGAGAAATTCGAGAATGGGGAGGATCACAGGGTCTCCTCTCCATTATATATGATTCATAGTGATCTCATTGGTCCATTCCCGCATCCATCCATCATCAAGTCTAGGTACGTGCTCACATTTTTGGATGATTACTCACGTTATACTTGGGTATTTTTTATGAGGCAGAAATTTGGGGTCTTTGAGCATCTCAAAGAGTTCAAAGAACTTGTTGAGACTCAATCAGAGAGAAAGATAAAATACCTCCATACAAATATTGTGGGGGGGGAGTACATAAGCAAATATGTTCAGAATCTTTGTCTTGAGGAAGGGACATAGTTGCAACACAGAGTACCATATACTCTGCAAAAAAACAGGGTTGTTTAGTGGAAAAGCAGATCTCTCAAAGAGATGGCCTCTTGCATGTTGCATGGAATATCACTTCCTCCCAAGCTTTGGGATGAGGCACTTAATTGTGCAAATCACATTCAAAACATATCCCCTCATAGATATGTTAAGGACACGAATATTTTCAAGGCTTGGAGCGACAAAAACTGAAAGTCACCCACTCTCTTGCCTTCGACTCACATGCATGGGCTCAGATTCCCTCTAAAAATAGGAAAGCACCCATTCCTCAGAGTAATACATGTATATTTGTTGGATACCCAGATGGTGTGAAGGGATATCGACTCATTGTTCCCTCTAGAAACCAGCTCATCATTAAGCGTAGTGTTCAGTTTGAGGAAAGTATCTCGCATGCTCCACATGAGCTGCATGTAGGTAATTTTGTCCTTCCACCAGTTCGAGATGATGAGTCTGCAAATTCAGAATCTACTTCAGATTTGAGTTCTAATATAGAGTTAGAGGATTCCAAACATGCATATGCACAATCAATACAAGTATATGAGGATCCATAACAGAGGCCCAAGTGGGCATAGACCACTCTTCAGGATGCAAGAGATCTTGTTGGGGATCCAACGGATCTTAGGAGGACTCAATCTTAGTTCGAGGATCCCCCTCATGTACTCATAAACAATAAGCCCATGTTTCCTATGCACTGTTATGTGGCTCAATCTTCAGACCCTCAAACCTATGGTGAGGTTGCAGGAAATCCCTTTCGAAAATCAGCCATGTAGGAGGAGTACAACTTCCTCCCTGAGAACTAGATCATGGAATTTTTGAGAATGTTCTCCATGTTCCTCAATTTTCCATGAATCTTCTCTCGGTGTATCAGATTACACACTCAGGCTCATGAAAAAAGGTGGAGTTCACACTAGACTCTATTTCCATATTCGACATGCAAGACAACTCTAGGATTGTTGTCTGGGAAGTAAATCATCCATCTCGATTATACACTTTTTCTAAGTTTATTGAACTAGATTCCTTTGTACTAATTACACATGCTGATGATAGTAGTAGACTATGGCACGAGAGGTTTGGTCACCTGAACTTTAGGTACATGAAACAACGTAGAAAGAAAGGGATGGGCACGAGATTACCTGATATCCACTTTTCCAAAGGGGTTTGTGAAGGATGTGTCCTTGGAAAGCACCCTCAAGAGAAGTTCGAGAATGGGAAGGCTCACAGGTTCTCCTCTCCATTATATCTGATTCAAAATGATCTCATGGGTCCATTCCCGCATCCATCCATCATCAAGTCTAGGTACGTGCTCACATTTTTGGATGATTACTCACGTTATACTTGGGTATTTTTTCTGAGGTAGAAATACGAGGTCTTTGAGCATCTCAAAGAGTTCAAAGAACTTGTTAAGACTCAATCAGGGAGAAAGATAAAATACATCCATAAAAATATTGGGGGGGATACATAAACAAAGATGTTCAAAATCTTTGTCTTGAGGTTGGGACACAGTTGCAACACACAATACCATTTACTCTGCAAACACACAGGGTTTTTGAGTGGAAAAGTAGATCTCTCAAAGAGATGGCCTCTTGCATGTTGAATGCAAGATCACTTCCTCCCAAGCTTTGGGATGATGCACTTAATTGCGCCAATCACATTCAGAATAGATCCCCTCATAGATCTGTTAAGGACAAGAATATTTTCAAGTCTTGGAGCGATAACAAACCAAAAGTCACCCACTCTCTTTCCTTCAGCTCACGTGCATGGGCTCAGATTCCCTCTGAAAAGAGGAAAGCACTCGCTCCTCAGAGTAATACATGTATATTTTTTGGATACCTAGATGGTGTGAACAGATACTGACTCATTGATCCCTCTACAAACCAGATCATCATTGAGCGTAGTGTTCGGTTTGAGGAAAGTCTCTCACATGCTCCACATGAGCCGTATGTAGGTACTTTTTCCCTCCCACCAATTCGAGATGATGAGTATGCAAATTCAGACTCTACTTCAGATTTGAGTTCTAATACATAGTTATAGGATTCAAAACATCTATATGCACAGTCAGTACAAGTATATGAGGATCCATAACAGAGGCCCAAGTGGGCACAAACCACTCTTCAGGATGCAGGAGATATTATTTGGGATCCAACAGATCTTAGGAGGACTCAATATTAGTTCGAGGAGCCCCCTCATGTACTCATAAAACCTGAGCCCATGTTAGCTATGCACTTTTATGTGTCTCAGTCTTCAGACCCACAGACCTATGGTGAGGTTGTAGGGAATCCCTTTCGAAAATCATCCATGCAAGAGGAGTACAACTCCCTTCTCGAGAACTAGACTTGTGATCTGGTTCCGCTTCCTTCAAGAAGGATGCTTGTCAGATGAAGATGGGTCTATAGGAACAAGAGAAAAATGGATGGAAAGATTAGCATATACAAGGCAAGATTGGTTTCCAAAGGTTTTCAATAGGTTCATGGCATAGACTACGATGAGACATTCTCTCCAGTAGCGAAAATGGACTCCATTCATTTGTCCCTTTCTATTGTGAAAACTAGAGGATGGGAAGTCCATCAGATGTATGTGAAGAATGCATTTCTTCATGAAGATCTCTCAGAGGAGATTTACATGGAGCATCCACTTGGCTTCATACAAGATTCATATTTGGTTTGCAAGCTCAATAAGTCTCTCTATGGCCTCAAGTAGGCGTCGAGAGCATGGTACGCCAAGATGGTCTCCTACCTACTATGCCAGAATCTTTTGAGATGAAAATTTGATCCAAATGTCTACATGCTTAGGACTACTGATTCGTTTTTTATTCTAGTTCTTTATGTGGATGATCTTTTGATCACTTGCTGCTCGACTTCATCAATTGTTGCAGTGAAGAGGATTCTGCATGATAGGTTTTTTATAATGGACATGGGTCCACTCCATTACTTGGTCTCGAGATTAGTCAGGATACTTCAAGAATCGAGACATCTCAAGAAAAGTATGCTTAGGATCTCATGGAGAGATTTCACATGAAAGACTGCAAGTCTACCCCTACCCCCTTCCTATCTAGGGTAAGACTTGAGGATGGCAGGGAAACTCCACTAGTTGATATCACTCTATACAAACAACTAGTGGGGATTTGTTGAATCTCTCCCACTCCTGACCAGACCTATCATATGTAGTGGGAGAAGTCTCTAGGTACATGCAGGAGCCACATGCGTTACACTAGAAGGCTGCAAAACATATCCTTCGATATGTTAGAGGCACCATCAGTTATGGGATCCACTATGCATCATGTTGCAAGTTAGATCTCATAGGCTTCACAGGTTCTGACTGTGTAGGAAAAAAAATTGATCGCAATTCCACATTCAAATATGCTCTCAGTTTGGGTTCAGAGCCTATCTGTTGGTTGAGAAACAAGCAGTCTGCTATTGCTCTATCTTCAGCCGAGGCCGAGTATAGAGGAGTAGTTAACACTACCATCCAAGCATTGTGGCTACATAAATTCCTTACAAAATTGGGCATCCAGTTCCACAGACCCACTGCCATTTAATGTGACTACCAGAGTACTCTCAAGTTTTGTAGAGACCCAATGTAGCAATAGCAAAAAAAGAATATCGAGATCCATATGCACTACATCATATATCTAGTCCACGAGAAGATCATCGACCTGCAGTTCTGTCCTTCCTCTAAATAGACTTCTGGCATCTTCACCAAGAATTTCACTGAGCATAATTTTCACTCTCTGCATGATCGTCTTAGAGTGAAGGACACAATTGCCTAACAATTGTCTATCTCTTCTTTTGATACATTGTACTTTGAGGGGGGGGTTTTCCCATGAGGTTTTCCCTTTTTCCTCACTTTATTTCTTTAGTGTTCATTAGTTACATTGTTAATGGGTACCTAACATGCCCCTTGTTGTCATGACCCATTCTTCACTACCCCATAGTAGTATTTAGGGGGGGGTGTTGGAGATATTACACAGAACTAGGGTATTTTTTTCCTAATTTTACTATGTTTATTAGTCATTATTGAGGGTCTCATATTTTTTAGGAACCTCTCCTACATTCTAGGAGAATATTCTCTTCAATTTAGAGTCAGTTACACTTTGTTGGCACTGCACG